>JABEEJ010000370.1:0-63349 GCA_013363135.1 Fusarium brevicatenulatum | reverse complement strand
CCCTCAGGCCCCCTCCTCCCACGATCACCCCCCGTAGTACCAATATTGACCTCAGACTGCACGCTGATCTCCTGCGCAACCACGATGCCGCCGCCAGCACCAGCGGGCTTCCCGGCCTCGGGGAGGATGTGCTCGTCGCTGGCCCAGGCCGTGGTCTGGGGAACGGTCGCTAGCGGGTGCGAGCTGCCAGGCCCGCGGCGGCGACTAGTGTTGAACCGGCTCCCGCCCATTTCACTGCTGCGGAGCTGGTGGCTCTGCGATGCGGATTTTGTGCCGCGGCTGAAGAGCACGCTGAGTCCGATCATGCTGGCGCCTTTGCGGATGAGGGGTTGGATTATGGGCAGGTTTGTGACGATTATTGCGACGAATGTCTCGCGGCATGCCCATTGACTTCCTGCGACTGCGCCATTTGGACCGGCCTGTATTTGTCAGTGGATGATATTTTGTAGATGTTGCGTAACTTACTGTGAGAATTGTCACGGCGCGAATTGTACCGGCCATCATGATGAAGAGAGCACCGCTGAAGAGCAGCATAAGCGTGAGTCTGCGTCGCAAACTAATGTTGACGCCCCAGAGAAGCTACAAAGGTCAGATATGGTCATCATAGAACAGACGATATGACTTACAGGTAGTGGAATGGAAAGAAGATAAATATCCGTCAAGATGTTGGGAATAACAACAACCAACACATACGCCGGCGACTTGGTCGGTTGACAGAGCAGTCCAGGGTCTGGCGAAACTTGCCAGAAGTGATGGAAAGGTTGACAAGACAATAAAATCGTAAGCGCAACAACAGCGTATGAAACACCAAGAATGATGTATGCGATCGTAACTCGAGTCTTGAGATGCGTCAATCCAGATCTGCAAAGGTCAGTCAACATCCCCAACACCAACAGCAAAGAAACCATACGTGAGTCGCCCATAAAACGCAGTGACGCAAAACTTGAGACACCACAGAATACAAGCATAAAAGGACCAGCCTATAACCTGAATCTTGGATCCCCAAACCCGATTATAATGTTCTTGCCCGTTCATATCGATGTCGGCGCGCTCTTGGTCCGTCATGTAACTATTCGTCAAGCCCTGGAACTTGGCACCCACGAGATACGCCGCGACTGTCTCTGCAGTGAAAATAAGCTGTAAGACACACACGGTCAGGTCAGCAAAGGGCCCCGTGCATCTGCAGGTGATTGCGCCACTTACACCTGTGATGGGCATCAGATAATCGTCCAACTGCCATCCCCCGAACCCAATCTGTCGGATTCGCACGCCCATTCTCACTCCGATGGTGACGAGCCCCAACGAGAGGAGGATGAACTGTTCCTCGATACCCATGGTCACGACGGTTACCGAATCTCTGGGACCAAAGATCTGTGAACCAACAGGAAAAAGCAAAAAGGTTAGATATGACGAGAACAAAACAGAACAAAACACAACACAGATGCAGGTGACAAGCCAAGGTCTATTAAAGTGAAATCACGCCTCGCACACTACCGACGGGAGCAGTGCCGAAAAAGCCTGCATCCGACAAAAGTCTGCTATGACAATTAAAGTTACATTCCCTTCTACCGCCATCCTTCTAAAACCCTCTGCTAAGACTGCTAGGACCAGGCATAGCTTGAAGAACCGTGCGGCTCCGCAGCCCCTGCAGATCGCAAATATAACATGGCGTGCCAGGTTCGCTATACGGAGCATTCGTCATATCCGGCATTGATCTGCCGGTGCTAATCATGCATTGGCAAGGAGCTGGGCAGAAGGTGGTCCATTAGTTGACAGCCGGAGACATTATGTGAACGGGGATCGACCGCGGCGCGAGTAATTAATTGTTCAGGTGGTTAATCGTTTGGACCTGACTTGTGCGTCTGTGGATCGTTGAAGTGTCTGCTATTCCCGTGACTAGTCTTAGGTGAGACCCTGTTCGAAAGTGGAACTATTTTGCAAAGATGATAAGACTTGTTTATTATTACTGACAAATATTTCTGATGACGGACTGTAATTCTGGTGACAGACTGTGGCTTGTAGGGCGTAAATTGCATATTTGATATACTTCTCACCCATAAGCGGCGAGGTGAGCAAGGCAAAGCCTGTCAGAAAGGTGAAGCCACGCCCCCGAAACTAAACCCCAATTTACAGGGTCTAGAATCTTGGCGTGCAACGACGTGTTGGTTCGAGTACAGTACGGAGTATTATCTTGTTTGATACCGGTTTCGTTTCATTGTGTCATCGGGGACCTTGTACAGTATGAGACACCGTTGCACTAGGAGCCCTAGCCTAGCCTACGGAGCTAGGTTGGACTAAACCGACGGGTGAGGAGAGGCGCTGTAGATCATATATATTCCCAGAAGACCCCTTTCCCCTCATTCCCTTTTATTGCTTCTTATTCCAAAATCACCTCATCTTAACAATTGACATTATTACCACTGACTCAGAGACTATATCTCGATTCTCTACTATACCTATCATCCAATTGGTCAATATGGCTTCATCATTCGACTTCATCGTCGTAGGAGGTACGTCCGAGCGAACTGACTCAATCATCCCCTCCCCCCTCCCCTCCTTCACCTCTAGCCCAATGCCTGAGCACACATGGATCAACACCACTAGAACAAACAAACCGTCCCATTCTAACGCAAACTTTCGTCCCGCAGGCGGCCCAGCCGGTAGTGCCCTAGCAGCCAACCTCTCCCGCGCCCCCAAGAAACCCTCCGTTCTTCTGCTCGAGGCCGGCGGCACAAATGAAGACCGCAACCTGCGCGTCGACGGGCAGCGCTGGACGACTTTTCTAAACCAGGACATGAACTGGGGCTACAAGACGGCGCCCCAAGAGTTTGCTAATAACCGTGAGCTGGATTATTCCCGCGGTAAGGGACTCGGTGGTTCGAGTGCTATCAACTTTGGTGTTTATAGTGTTGGTGCGAGAGATGATTATGAAGAGTGGGCGCGCATCGTAGGAGATGATGCGTATCGCTGGGATAAGATCCATGGTAGGTATAAGAGCCTAGAGACGTTTCATGGGGAACTTCCTGAGGGTGTTGATAAGAAGTATGCTGCGCCCAAGGCGGAGGACCATGGGTCTGAGGGGAAGCTTCATGTTGGGTATGCTGGCGAGTGGGAGAAGGATCTCCCTCCCGTGCTGGATCTTTTTGAGAAGGCTGGTTTTCCACTGAATCCTGATCATAACTCTGGAAATCCATTGGGAATGTCGGTTTTGATCAACTCGAGTGCCAAGGGACGGAGATCAACCGCGAATGATCTCTTGGAACCTAAGCCCGAGAATCTTACCGTTTTGACGGACTCGACTGTCCAAAAGGTTCTTTTGGACGGAAACAAAGCTATTGGCGTTGAAGTCAATGGCAAGAAGTGTAAGTCCTTCTTATCAACCTCAAGCTGTTGAAGATGTCTTGGAATATGAATACATAAACTAATATTCGCAGACCTCGCCTCCAAAGAGGTCATCCTCTCAGCCGGAGCCCTCAACACCCCCAAGATCCTAATGCACTCCGGCATCGGTCCCAAATCCCAACTCGAACAATTCAACATCCCCGTCGTCAAGCACGTCCCCCGCGTAGGCCAAGGTCTGCGCGACCACATGTTCACTCCCCTAGTCTACACCCGCAAACCAGGCGACACAGCCCGCGACACCTTCTACGGCGACAAGAAAGCCATGGACGACGCCCTCGAGCAATGGCGTCGCGACGGTACAGGCCCTTGGACAAAGTTTGCCTGCGAGTTGGGCATCGGCTGGTTCAAGCTCGATAAGCTTGTAAAGTCAGATGAGTTCAAGGCTCTGCCGAAGGAGGAGCAGGAGTTTCTTATGAAGGAGACTGTGCCGCATTATGAGATTCTCACGCACTTTCCTATTCACTGGTTCATCCCTGAATTTCCTGACTCTGCGCTTAATTACTCTTGTATTCTGGTGTTTTACTACAATGCGCAGAGTCAAGGAGAAGTCACCCTTCAGTCATCCGACCCCAACGCTCCTCTCAAGTTTGACCCCAAGTTCCTGGCCTCGCCGTTTGATCGTCGTGTAGCGATTGAGTCACTCCGCGATGCATTCAGGCTCGTGAAGCATGATGGCTATGCTAAGGATAACGTTGCTATGCTTGCTGGACCGCAGGGTGATTCAGATGATGAGCTTTTGGAGCACTGGAAGAATACTATTTCTTCGAGTTGGCATATGACTGGTACTACCAAGATGGGCAAGAAGGGAGATCCTGATGCTGTTGTTGATAGTGACTTCAAGGTCATTGGCTTTGAGGGTCTTCGTGTTGCGGATATGGGTGTCGTTCCTGTTCTGGCGAGCTGTCATATTCAGTCTGTTGCGTACGTGACTGGTATTACAGCTGCTGAGAAGCTCATTGCTGAGTATAATCTCGCATAGACGTCGAAGAAAGATCACTAGAGCGCAGCGATGTTTAGACTTTAGTTATCAATGATTGACGAAATATACTCATGTTGATATCATCTCCATGCCCCTCGAACCCTTACACTCGACCGTCCATATCGCATGTCCTAACAAACAAAGGCTCCACCTCACAGCGCTTCCTATGAAGAGCCCTCTCCCTATCATCAGGATCCCCGTCCAGAAACTCTCCATCCTTCCACAGCCGAACATTAATCCCACGACCTCGAAAGTCCCCCTTGGCATGATCCTCCCACTTGAAATTGTGCGCCTGGAACCAAATCCCCTTTCGTTCTATCGCCCAGTAATACCATACCTCGATCCAGTTGAACCCGCCATCCCCAGCATCGTGGTCTTCGTACTCAAACATGTTGAACTCGATCTTCAGCAGTGGCTCCGGCCAAGCTGCCCTGAGCTTGTCGACATGTTTCTCCCAGACACGGCAGTACGCGGTCCAGTTCCCGAACCAGAAGACAAACTTGATGGTTTTGAGGGCTGGGAGACTTTGTTTCAGAGCGAGGATGTCGTTGATGAGCTTTTGGGGAAGTTTTGCACCTTGACTGTCAAGATCGTCCCAAAAGAATTCATCCTCAACGGGGTCTTCATCATAATCCTCTTCCAGATCTGAATCTGGATAGTAGGAGATAGTAGTCTGGGACATTTCAATGATGAGGGTGTTGGAGCGTTGCTTCATCATCTTGGAGCAGGCAATCCTGGGAACTATACTCCATTCACCAGTTGCGTAGGTGCTAGGTTCTTGAAGGGGAACAACAATAGCGTGGTTTTGATAAAGACGAGGCTGAAGATCGTCTGATATGATTTCATGGACGTAAAGCAAAGGGAGAATATCAGGGGAATAAGCGGTTTGAGTTGTAAAGGCGTTGCTGAACTTGACGTCTTGGAGGGCGTAGTCGTAGATCATATCGCGTACCTCTCGCGGTAAATCAAGAAACGAAGTCGGTGAGTCCATGGCTGTGAGTGTGATCATATTGTCTGGTTTTTATGATGAGAAACGGTGTTTGGTTGAAGAAGCCTTCTTATATCGTGAGAGGTATCCACCATCAAGGCTGGCATCCACCGCTAACGTGTTGGTTGCCTAGGAATGGAGAAATTTGAGATTAATTAGCCCACTTTGCACCGAATGAAATATTTTCGATAAGGAGATAACTTGATCAAAGTGGTACGGGCTAAATAAGGCATTGCCCGAGTTCCACAGTCCAGAGTATGAGGGTATTCAGAAGAAACGTGGACCAAAGCTTCTCCTGATAGAATTAGAGTTCCGCCAACTATACCGCTGGGAAGAAATGTACTGAGCAAGTTTTGAATTACTTGTGAGGATACTGGAGACTTCTGTAAGCTTGGCTTCTCAATAACTCCGTGGCCTCTACGTGGTTGTGGCTCCAAACTCTTCCATTTCATAGTTTCAACAGCCTTCTTCGAAACGGACAATGGCTCTTGGCCAGCAATAGACTGATTTTACTTGTATATAAAAAGATCTAGGATTAGGAGAAAGACGCCTAAAATCATCGATTAAATCCCGGATGCACCGTCAACCTATCCACTCCCTCACCCCAGCCCTTCACACTAATCTCATACTTTCGAAATAGCCACGGCTCACTCCTTACTTTCAGGCCACTTCCAAAAGATATTGGACCCCTCAACATCAGCCAACGGATTACCTTCACCATCCTTTGCTGTTCCAAACTGCTCATCAAATCCGCATTTCCTATAGAAATCATCTTTGCCTAGGGCGCTCACTACCGAAGCACAAACTCCTTCAGCTTCAGCCTGGTCAAGACCCCATTGCACAAGCTGGCGGCCGACGTTCTTCCCTTGAAAGTCTGGGTGTACGGCTAGTGCTTCGAGATACCAAGACTCAGCACGCTTGCCGCTCCATATCGAGTCGAAGTGAGGGTATGCTCTCTCGATAATGTCCTCTTCCTTGGGGTCGACTGCACGACTTGGTTTGGCCCAGGCATGAATCATCATGGCGACTGAGGATAGAGGTTTCAACAAGTTGCCTAAAGCCGTGTTAGCTAAGTCATAAATTGGGGGGAGATAGAAACTCACGAGGATCATAGAATGGTAGCTCAAACCGTTTGCCCCCTTCTCCAAGCCTCGCCCACTGCGCAATACCAGCAATGACCTCTTTACCACTCTCATCCTTAGCAACAGCGACAAGCCATTTCCAACGATAATCCCAGAAATTGACCCGTGCACGTCGCAGCCAGTACAGATCTACATCATCAGGGTACTCGTTCCGATGCGGGTGGATCAGATCGCCAAAAAGGTTATCGCCCCAAAAGGCCTTTGA
Organism: Fusarium brevicatenulatum; assembly: GCA_013363135.1. Classification (NCBI taxonomy): domain Eukaryota; kingdom Fungi; phylum Ascomycota; class Sordariomycetes; order Hypocreales; family Nectriaceae; genus Fusarium; species Fusarium brevicatenulatum. Next base: position 56,633 of record JABEEJ010000370.1, on the reverse strand, counting down.
CATGACATTTGCGATCTCCGGAAGTTCCGAGTAATAGGCATCGCGTAACACGACCTCGGGCATTGCGAGTCAGTTGAGAAATTATTGTGTACGGAGTAAGCAAGAGACAGGAGTCTTGTATTTCTGGGACAGTCTTCTGAAACGGTCTAGAACTGCTGTTGGTTGTGGTTTTTTCACATGATCCGATTAGCCCGCTTCAATCCTTGTCTCCAGATCCTTCGCCTGGACGCTGGAAGGGTTCCGCGAACCTGGCGTGACATGACATGGATGAAGCCCTTGTACTTGCATGTGAAGCTCCACTCCCACTGCATGTCTCAGGGCATCACTGACTCAAAACCCCGAGAACTTTTGTCTGAATCAAAATAGCACGTTATTAATGTGTTGGTTTGGTCTATCGCTTAGTAAATACATCTTGATGGTCCTCGTACGTGACATTCCACGCCACCTCCTTATTAATAATCAACTCTTGACTCCCAGCTCTTGAACTTGATCCCTCCTCCGACACATCGCGACTATTACTCCTGCTCGATCTATGTGCAGCTGTAGTTTGGTTCGACACCTTATCGGGTCTCCAATTCGCACTATGAGCCGTAGCAGTCGCAGAAGCCGCATTCGTAGAGCGATTATTCCGTAGTGATTGCAGCGCATAAGCCTTGCTTGAACCCGACATCGTAAAGTCAAATGCGACTGGGAAACCCATGCCGATAGAGAAGGACTTGAGGAAGTTCTTCAGATTGGGCATTGTCGCGGAGATGAGAGACCATGCGATCATGACTTGTTGGCAGATGAGGGTGTTTGTAACGGCGAATTGAGGCTCGAGAGAGGATGGGTATGTTTGGGAGTATGCGAGGTGGACGGAAGATATGGCGATGAGTGGGATTCGGAATGAGAATGCTGTGACGACTTGGCATTTTCGGGCGAAGGAGATGTTGACGGACCACGAGAGGTGAAGAACAAGGAGCCAGGTGAGGATTTCGGTCAAGATGTCGATCGCTGTGATGACGCCCCAGCGTGCGCTCTACCAGAAGTTATTAGACAGTTGAAGTGTTTGCGATGAGTGGAAGTGTCGTACCTGATCTGGGCATTGCTTGACGTTATTCACAGTCAACAATGTCCCAGCGCGACAGTTCACAAGCCAAGCTAAACTTGAGCCGATGCCCCATAGTCCGGTGAACATCATGAGCGCTACGCAGACCATCTTGTTCATGCCGGGCTTGGAACTGATGATGCGATGTATAAGGGCGAGAACCGAACATTTCGCGAGACTGAGAGCTAAAAGGCTGAGAATGACAGATGCAATCGTGCACTACCAGACAGTTCGTCAGCATAAGACAACAGCAACAGAAAGTGACACTCACTTTTGAAGAAATCGTCCATTGTTCCGCCGTCGTAATCGAGTTGAACTTGCCCAACCCATTACTCAACCCAATAAACACGGCAATCGCCTGCGCCAAATGCAAAACCTACAAAATCAGCATCCTGCAAAACAAACGCAAATCACAGGCGTTTCTCACCGTCGCAGCAGTAAACAAGACGTCGTCGAACCCAAACATCTTGTACTTGATATAAGCCCTTGCCAGCGCAATAAGCGAGGTGTAGATCAGCGACAAGATCGTCACGATCCATAACTTTCCCGCATGATCGTTGAATGTAACGGGCGAAAACCGATATAGATCATCATTCGGATCCATGTTTCACAAGATCTGCGACGATACAGAAAAGAAGAAAAAGAACAGAATTCGTTACATTATTTAGAGATGCAGAATTATTAAGGCTGCATGACCTGAATCCTTTTTCGGCCTCTTGGTATTCATGTTGACTCGACCAACGGCACAGCAAAGTCACCCTCGCTAACAACCCCTCGTAAAGAATTTCCGCTGAAGATATTTCTTACGTATTCCATTGGTGACGGCTTCACATGGGGGGGCCCTGGTTGGTAGATTGGATCATGCAAGCCACAGCATGGGTAAACCAACAGAGGAAGCAACTCGTGAGATGTGGTGATTGGTTTAACCGAGGAGACGGAATATTACTCACGCAATGTGATTGTTTGTCACCTACTGCCACGAGGAGATCGGCAGTTGATATCTGTTGGCTTGAGTGGCTGATCCTTAGCAGAACTACACTCTTCTCTAAGCCAAAGTGTTGACCAACGTGATGAGACATTCTGGGAAAGAAAAACTTCATTTTGGCTGAAATCAATGCCTGTAACCGCCAAGACTGTTGGTCGCATGAGACTCCACACATGTTCCTGACTCCCAAAGACTCCATTTGTCGAACGACTCCGACCTTCGCCTAACTAAACACAAACCAAAAAGCAAAACTCGACTGACATCAAGAATTAGGAGTCTCGTAACTGCAATGGCTATGACAATAGCATGACTTTGACAAAGATGTCGTTTGGTTCAGGTCAACTTAACAACAGCGGAAGATCTTCCGGACTTCGGCACGGGACGGGGAGGAGGAGGATCACCAATTAGTCAGGGCCTAGCCAGGGTCTCAAGTTCAAAACAGGGGTCCACACAATTTGGCAAGGGTTGGGTGTACCGAGGAGAGGAACTGTTGGCGGGTGTGCGTCCCTAAAGAGTGCTGCCATGCCGCACTCCTGCATTTCTATTACCGAAGCATCTGCATGTTTGCCTTTTTCTTTTTTTGTTCCTCGATTTATTTTATTTCCCCTTCTTTGCATTCTCGTACCTCTTTCACTAAGTCGAGTATTGGTTGAGAAAGAGTACGTCAAAATGTCTGCTGAAGGCGATAAACGATCAGTTGACGTTCAAGATGCTGCGTATGGCATCAATGAGGCCAGCGAGCATGTCGACGAGAAGAAAGGTAACGCGGCGGATCGCGCTGACATGTACCGCATGGGAAAGACTCAAGAGATGACGGTTCGTCGCAAAGCTCGCTCTCATAGCCGTGTTAGACTGACAAATATGCCAGAGAAACTTTCGCTTCTTGTCCATCTTTGGATTCTCTATGATTTTAATGGCATCTTGGGAATTCTCCCTCAGGTCCGTTGCGCCGACACTAAGATGATGAACAAAACTGACCTTTCTAGTGTCTCGACAATCGGTCTTGTTAACGGTGGCACGGCAGGTCTCATCTGGATGTTCTTCGTCTGCTGGATGGGCTTCCTCCTCGTCAACACCTCCATGGCCGAAATGGCTTCAATGTGCGTGCCATCAACATCTTTACTACACCACCAATTACTAACGGATCTGTAGGGCTCCTACAACAGGAGGTCAATACCACTGGGTATCCGAATTCGCACCCCCGCAATACCAGAAACTCATCAGCTACCTCATGGGCTGGATGTGCGTCCTCGGCTGGCAGACATCATGCGCCTCATCAGCCTTCATCGCCGGGACACAAATCCAAGGTCTCGTGGTATTGAATTATCCCGACTACGTTCCCAAGCCATGGCACGGGACACTCCTCACCATTGCTGTAGCTGCGTTCTCTGTTGTGTTCAACACACTCCTCGCTAGAAAGCTACCCTTGATTGAAGCGACAGTTCTCGTCATTCACATCTTTGCCTTCTTCGGAATCTTGGTCACACTCTGGGTTCTCTCACCACGCGCTGATGCTACAGCTGTGTTTACTGAGTTCACTGACGGTGGAGGCTGGGGCAGCATCGGCGGTTCAACACTCGTTGGTATCCTGGCGGGTGTTTTGCCGTTGCTTGGTGCTGATGCTGCTGTGCATATGTCTGAGGAACTACGTGATGCGAGCCGTACTCTTCCAAAGGCTATGATCTCAACGACAGTTTTCAACGGTGCGTTTGGTTGGATCATGGTTATCACATACTGTTTCTGCATTGGTAACCTTGAGGAGGTTATTGCTTCGCCTACAGGATATCCCTTCATGCAGGTATTCTTGAACTCGACTCAGTCGACGAGTAGTGCTACTGCGATGGCGTCTTTCCTGGTCATCATGACTGGTTTCTCCAACCTTACCATGGTAGCTACGTCTTCTCGTCAACTCTTTGCCTTTGCACGAGATCACGCTGTTCCATTCAGTCCTTGGTTCTCAAAGGTTCCAACAGGATGGGATGTACCAATCAACGCTATCCTGACAACCTTTTTGATCTCAAGTCTCTTGTCTCTCATCAACATTGGTTCAGCAGTTGCCCTCAACTCGATTACTTCACTTGCAACAACATCCCTTCTATCGAGCTACATCGTTTCAATCGGCTGCATGATCTGGCGACGATCAACAAACAGTCCTCTTCTCAAGTCCAAGTTCAGTCTTGGAAGATGGGGTCTTGCTGTCAACATCGTCTCCGAAGCCTTCCTCATCATCATCTTCGTCCTGGCTTTCATGCCTGGAAACCCCAACCCGTCTCCATCGGAGATGAACTGGAGCATTCTTATTTACGGAGCTGTCGCGGTGTTTTCCGTGGGATATTATTTATTCCGTGGAACGCACCGATATGAAGGTCCTGTGGCATATGTCAGAAAGCTAGAACAGTAGGGGCGCCAGAGCAAAGCAAGATTTGTCTGGAATTTCCCTGGTTTAAGTCAGGGCTTGGATTAGTTCCCTCGTATTAATCTAATAAATTTGAATATTCACTCTCTATACAGCTACCTAGGATATTGCTGCAAAGAGCCCGATTTTCCCTGCCTGAAAGCCCAAAGGTTAAACGCCGAAGGTCTACTCCGTAAGGGGGTAAGGGTTCGGATCGGATCAAGTTGTGTCGGGTGGATACCCTAGACTAGGTAGTTCCGGTAGCTAATCGGACCCCATTCAAGGCAAAGAGCTCAATTAATGTCCACAAAGAACTCGAGATAGGACCAAGACTTTGATGAAGAGTACACTCATAAACTTATACTAAGATAGATAAAACTTTCCGCTGTTTAATATCAAGGCCCAGTTGGACGATGATACTGCTAATGAACCTCAATCGTGACAGTAAATCAATTTTCCATCTATCCTCCATTAACGCCTTTGCTTGCAACCCTTTTATCATCCATCATAACAATCCCATAATTTACATAATAAGAATAGGCGTCTCACTACTAACAACCTCCGTCCACCTCCTCGTCCCCTGCATACTCCAAATCGTCCCCAACGCCTTGACCGCAACAGGAATACTTCCAAAATTCGTAACACTATACAAATCCGCCAACCTCCCCGCAAAGAACTCCCTATGCTCCGGGAGAATGCTCTCCGCAGCAGCGATAAAGTACGTCCACACAAGAGCGTGCGCTCCTTTCGTGGTACTATCGAGGTTGAGGACTTTGAGACGTAGTTGCTCGACGAGATGGATGGATTCGTCGTCGCTGAGGGAGGATTCTGCGCGGCGGCGGTAGATGCTGCATGCGTCGAAGATGGCGGAGCGGATGGTTTCCATGTTGGTGAAGTGTTCGGATTGAGGGGGGAGTTCGGGGTATGCCATGAAGTCGAGGTATGCTTCGGGGCCGGTGAGGACTTGGAGGCCTTTGGATTCGTTGGCCAGAGGGACGCCAAAGAGTTGGAACCTAAGAAATGAGTCAGTGGACGGCCATCACTTCATCAGTAAATGATCTTACATCTTGATCTGCTGAAGGAAAAAGTCCTTCAGACTTGGCGGCAGCATTGATATCCAGTCCGGATATTGAGTAAGACAGTTGAGCATCTCCAAAAGGTATCTATAGTTATCGGCGCCAGTGATCGTTTCACCAACCAAAAGCACCAAGATCGTCGCGAGGATATACGGGTTGAAGAGTTGTTCGGGGCTAAGTTGAAGTGAATCCCTCCGTAGCTTCTGGACAATAGCTTGGTGACCTGCTTCAGCGATACGTTGTAACCTTGGATCCCTTTGTCCTAAGTGAAACGCCGAGACGACTGATACAGCTTGTGCAAGGTTCTCGTCTTGTTGAGCGAGCGGGAGAATGACGTCTCGATATCCGTTGCTGAAGGAGAAGGAATCTAGAACAACCATGTGTCCGGCGATGGTCTCGGAGACTAGGTGCGTTAGAGGAGACCCCGAGAAGGAGCAGGAGGTTAGAACTTACAATGACTGAACAACCTCCTTGTCTGGGCATTTGAAGCCTCATTCAGCGCAGGATGTATCGTAACACCATATCGATACGGCACAACAACACCACCAAACTCAGAAGCCGAGTCATCAGACGACGGCGACGCAGCATCGTCAGAAGACGCCGAGTCAGGAGGATTCGAGGACGTCGGACTATCAGAAGCAGCCCGTCCCTTGTTCTTCCTCACCCTCTCCTTTCTCATCCTCTGCGCAGAATCAACCCATCTGAGACTCTTGCCAGATTGAGTTTCCGCCGACGAAATGAAAGTCAAAGCCAACGGCTTTCCTCCTCCAGGCGCGGAGTCAACAGCCATGTGGCTGCTGTACCTACACCGCAGGCCCTGCCCGGAGCAGGAGATGCCCTTCTTCTGACACTTGAGACATTCTGGCTCTGTCTTGTCACACCGAAGACGTCTCTTACAGCACTCGTAACAGCCTAATAGTCAAACCTGTCAGCCCTATATCAATCACATCATGTGGAGTTTTTTCAAGCACGAACCGTTGTTCCTCTTAGCAAGCGACATCTGAAAGTTGAGAAATACCTAGTTTGGAAAAAACAGGTGACACACTCTCTCACTCTCTCTCGGTGTCTTGCCTGTTTCGGGGAGGGACCGTAAACTCTTACTTATACTCAATCGTTTCCTGGGCGAGGTACGGATAGAAGGTTGAATTATGATGAGTTTATGAGAGCCCGGTATGTGAGATACGCGCTTGCGTGCTGGGGATTACGCATGAGACATGGCGTCTAGGGTGCATAGAGTTGCATGCTCGACGCTATTGATTGGTGAATTGTCGGAGCTTCTAGATCAGGGTCTAGACAGCACTAGCGGCAATTCCGGGCCACGCCGAAAAGTGACGGACTTCAAGGGTATCAATGGGAGTAGGGTAGGGCAGGGCAGGGTAGACTACGGGGTAGTGACAAATGTCACCGATACAAGCCGTGGCGTGCAGTGATGACAATTACTCGTGCTAACCTTGTATTTTATTATCTATTTTGGGCCATTGTTACCGACAGTTTGGTTACTGATCAACCCCTAATTGAAGATCTGGAGGCTATCATGAGAAATCGATGACAAGGGAGGCTCAGAAAACAAGCTTTCGATAAACGCCACGGCGCCCTCCAAGGAACAAGACTAAAACCCAAATCGAAGGGTCTCCTTATCTCACATGAAGACTATGGGACGACTGCGGCCTATAAGATTAAGCTTTGAAACAAGCAGAGGGTGAAAAAAAAAGAAGGACTAGCGGAATATCTCACAGTGAGATACGGAATGGCTTGCCAAGTTTACCAGGAAATGGGAACCAGCTCGAAAGCCACAATATCTCAGCCGCACCGTCAGACTAAACTCGTCATGGAATTTGAGAACCTTTCTGTCCAATTGAAGGGATCGCCTCTGCCGAATATATCGGGACGGGAAGGGATCGCGATCGCGGAAGCTCTTCCCGGGAGTGACATGCCACGGATATCTTCTTCCCTCCCCAAGCGAAAAACGTGGGAAGCCAGTGGGGAATGGTATGGCCCATGGGGAAGGGATAAGAATTTTCGCATAATTAATGCCGTAGTTACCGTCGGTTAAATTCTTCGGTATCGAATCGAGTGATAGTCTGGTTGTCAAAGCGAAATGTCTCGGTGCTACTCGAATATACAAACTCTGTTTTCAGTAGTTCAGTCCCAGCCGGCCGGTTCCGACCATCCCAATATAGACATACCGTCGTCGAAGCTATCATCGAAACCCCGCGGGGTATTTTGTGCTAGTATTTATGCCAAGGCCTGTGATTTACATAAACTTGATAAGGAGCCCGGGGGCCAATACCTGTACCGGCCCCGGTACACCTAGTGCCACGTGACCTCTGTACCGGGGCCAGATATACTCCGTACCGGGGCCGGTACAGGTATTAGCTCCAAGGAGCCCACTACCCATCCCATTCGTACGGAGTAGAGCCTTGAAGGGTCAAACAGCTATCTCCCTTATCTGCTTATCGGCCTTCGGTTCGGTTGATTACCTACCGAGATGGGCAGGCTATCACGAGAATTTTTACACCAGGTCCATAATTTATCATGTTATTCCCGGTTTTTATTCTGGAGCGGTATCGGGGGGACTTTTTATCACGTTAGATTTTCTGACCGTAACATGATTGTGACAAGCTATTTAACATTGCGATACCGCAGTTCCTCACCGTGATTGCTTTATTTAAGAATTGTTCGCTGAAATTGAGTAAGAATGGCTGAAAAAACACCCCAAACTGATGAGAATAATGGCGAGACCATGTTGTGAGTTCGTGATACCCTCAATGGTGGAAAAAAATGCTAATTGAGAAAGCAAACCAATCAACACGCTACGTCGTGAACCGACGAGGTCGGAGATGCAAGACCTTGAAATCATCGCCTCAGCAGGCGCATCTTTCCGACCCGGCGACATCCCCCCTCCGCCAGACGGCGGCATCGAAGCATGGACACAAGTAGCAATGGGCTGGATCGTCATCTTCGCAACATGGGGCTACGTCAACTCCTTTGGAAGTTTTCAAGCACACTACACCTCCACCCTCCCCCAATCGCCCTTCCAAATCTCCTGGATCGGCTCGATCCAAGTATGGTTTACCTTCTTTGGGAGTGCATTCTCTGGAAGGTTGCTAGATGCTGGATTTTGGATCCCTACGTTTCTTGTTGGCGCGGGACTGCAGCTCATTGGAATTTTCATGATGAGCTTGTCGACTTCTTACTGGCATCTCATGATCACACAGGGCGTTGTCACTGGTATCGGTGGGGGAATTATCTTTGCGCCGTCGTTGGCGTTGGTGGCGACGTATTTTGAGAAGAGGAGAGGTATTGCTATTGGACTTGTGACTACAGGTAATTCTCTCGGTGGCACTGTATATCCTCTTGTTGTTCGGGCGCTTCTTCCTAGTATTGGAATGCCGTGGACGTCGAGAGTGTTGGGGTTCATCAATCTGGCTGGATTTATACTCGTGGCTATTTTCATGAGGCCGAGACTGCCGCCGCGACAGACTGGACCTATTATCGATTGGAGTGCGTTCAAGGATACTCTTTACGTATCGTATGTGGGCGGGTTGTTCTTCTTTGTGTGGTCCGTGTATTACACTTTCTACTATGTGAGTACCCTGATCAATCCCCTTTATATCCTTACTGACAATATGACAGCTTGCATCCTTTGGCCAAAAAGAAATTGGAATGTCCTTTGCCGATTCATCACTCATCACCACCATAATCAACGCCGTCGGTCTCCCAACCCGAGTCCTGATCCCCGTCCTCGCCGACAGGATCGGCCCGCTGAATACCATCGCCCCAGCAGCTCTTTGCGTCGCCATAGTCGCATATACCTGGGTTGCAGTTCACGACGTTGCAGGCGTTTACGTCTTCTCCATCTTCTACGGCATTGCTTCTGGCGCTTTTCAGAGTCTTATGCCAACTGGAGTCGCCAGTATCACAAAGAGACTTGATACCATCGGCACGAGAATGGGTATGTGTTTTAGTCTTGTCTCTTTTGCGGGTTTGTCTGGACCGCCTATTGGTGGTTTGCTGCAGGATCGAAGTCTGACTGGGGCTCATATCTGGGCTGCGCTTTCGAGTACACTCTGCGCGGTACTGTTGGTGCTCGCAAGGGTGTTGAAGGTTGGTTGGAAGGTGAAAACTAGATGTTAGACTAAGTTCTGTATGGCGGTTATAAGCTCAGACATGGGTCTAATATTAGAGACAGGCAGATAGATGTTCTCAGTAATCTAGCTAGACTAATACTCAATCGAAATCATAGAACTTCCACCCCGCCTTGAAGTCCTTCGTAAGCTCGTCATCCAAAATCAACGCCTTGACCATCTCGATCGGCAACCCACCAGTCTTCAAAATCGCATCATGATACTCCTTTTGCGTCATCTTCCCACTATCAACAGCCATCTCTCTCAGCTTCCAAAGCTGAAGCGCACCAAGCATATACCCCGCCTGATAAAGCGGCGAATATGTCCCCTCAACAGATCGTCTGACCTCACCTTCAGCTGTACTCCTCTCGTGATTAATCCTCTCAACGAGCAGGTCAACAGCCTCTTGAGCCGTCATCTCTCCCAAGTGAAACTTCAACGAGAAGATAATTCTCAGACAGCGATGCATACGCCACCAAAGTGCACCGATTCTATTCTCAGGAGACTTGTGGAAATCATCTCGTGCATAGAATAGAAACTCCCAGTATAGTGCCCAACCTTCCACGAAAAAAGGTGTATCGAAGATTTCTTTCCTATGGGAGTTGTACCGATCTGCCATGTAGAGTTGTAGTCTATGGCCAGGGAACATCTCATGGAAAGCCGTGGCATGAGCGAAGTGCTTGTTATTTCCGCGCATGACCATGAGTTTCAAGTCATGCTCCATTGAAGAAACAGGGTATGAAACTTGAATAACCGGACCGCCGAGGAAGAATGGTGATACTTTCTGTTGTTCGGCGCTGATCATCGTCATGCGCCATGTTGAGTTTGCCAATGGGGGGATGGTGACGAGATCGCGTTCTGTGACGAAGAGACTTCCTTCAACGACCAAGTTGCGAACGAATTCTGTTTGCTTCCCGGGATCGACGTAGTCGTTTTTGACGTGTTCCAGAGCTTTCTTCCACTCTTTGCCGTAACCAAGAGCTTCGGACTGTTTGATCATTTCTTTTTCACACCATGCGAATTCTTGGTTGCCAATCTTGATAAGTTCTTCGGGCGTGTATGGTATCATCTCGGCTTCTAGTTCTACTTCCAGTCCTTTGCGTCCAATTGGTTCCCCGACAATAGCGTCTTCACCATCCTTTTGGTTCATACCGGCCAGCTTTGTCTGAACGACGCCAAGATAGCTCGTCAGAGAAGTGTTGGCGGCTTGCCAAGGTGTTGTAACCCAGAAGTCGAAAAGCGGATCATATGTCGAGTAAAATGAGAACCATTCGCCCAAAAGATCAAGAAGGTTGGTGATGGCTTTACTAGCGAGATATCCCGTTGTTTCAGTAACATTGAAACCGCCCTCTTCCACTTTAGTCTGAACTTTCGCGATAGATTTGGTGATGTTGTTCAGCAGACCAGCTGTTTCTTTTGCTTTCATCGGATCCACATCCTGACGCGCCTCAAGCATTCCGATAAGATCATCGGAAAATGGCAGCAGGGGATCATATTTCTCTTTAGAAGCTTTTTGAAGATCGAGATTGTTGAGTTGTCGTGTATGATACGTGTTGAGCATGATATAGTCAACTTTGCCTTCTTGATCGAGATTCTCAAAGTCAATTTCGCCAAGAAGACCCTGCTCGCTCTTGTGATATGTCGTCAAGGCTTGATATCGGCGCGGCGCCATATCAATGTTGTAGAACTCATCAAGTTCGCCAAGGTCTGCCCATGTGCGGATGACATGATCGGTCATAGACAAGTTGAAGGAATCTCCCACGATAGGGAAAGAACCCCATTGCCCACCAAGGTGACTCCCTGCTAATGCCATCTTTGTAAGTAGCATCAGTGTATAGTTAATGTCGAAGATGCTGAAGAAGCCGATGACAAGTATAAGCAGCCACAAACTCATCATCTCAAAGAGGGGTCGTGAGTTAATCTTTATACTCCAGATATCAACGTCGTACTACTCATACTTCGGCCATGTAACCCGTTAATATCGGACGTGTGATCCGCGATGTCGATCCGTGCGACTTTTTCAAAGTTCTTGTAAGATAAAGCAGGGTTCCCCGCCCGCAGGAAGCTGGGCACTTTTGATATTTCCCGTCATACAAGGATCACGATATACTCTATTTGGTAGGTAGATAGTGTCCTATACGTCATATTCGAAAGACAATTCTCTTTAGTGTTTAATTAGCAGTCGGCTGTATGCAGAGAAACGTTGCATAATATATCTTGGTAGGATTTATGGTTGTTTTAGGGTTTTACTATCGGGCTGCTCGGGAGGGAGATACGAGATGATTGGTTGGTTTTGATGGGAATACGATGGGAGATCACTGCCGATATTTTGAGTTTGCTGTGAAATGAGGCATTGAGTAGTAAATTGCATGAATAATAAATGACTCCGTTTAGTCCTTGACCCTCGGATTATGAGCACCTACCAGAGGTCAATTTTTCAAGCTCAAAACCTGATTGTGGTGAATATCTTCAACAATTCCCTTTTCAAGATACTACTACTATTCATCATTTATGCTCATGCTTAGCCTTCTTCTTAGGTCTCATCTCACCCTCATAGATCTTGAAGAAATTCTCCGGCTCAGTCGGATGCTCGCCAGTAACATCGTGGAAAGCAGTGGTGGATATGTAATTGGTTTTGCCCTCCTTCACAAGGCTGTAGTACTCAAGGAGATACTGCTGCTCGGATGGGTCGATGTCAGACTGGGACTTGAGAACTCTCTTTGCTTCGGCACTGGAGATAATCTGTTAGCAATTTGGGGCGTTGGAAAAGTAGGAGGCATACTGGGAGATGTTCTCGAACTGAAGTTCGGCACCAAGAGCCTTGCTGGCAGCGGCTGCGAGCTCTTTGCCTGCGCAGAGCATGGGACCTGAAATAGTCAGACTTGCTTTTTTGTATACGCTCGAAAAGTATGGCTTGCCTGTAACAACCATCATCTGGCCGCGATGACGATCGTCGAAACCGTGCTTGCCCTTGCCAGTCAGAACATGAGCAGCGACTTGAGCAACATCCTGCAGCATTTTCAGTATAATTCCGTATCATCGCAACAGAATTGGCTTACACCAAGTGCAACAGGCGCAAACTTGTGAAATTCCCCAATGGGAAGTGGAAGAACACCCTCCGACTTAGCTTGCTGCGCATACAGCAAAAGGTTTTCAGCATAGAACCCAGCCCTAACCAGTTAGCTCTCTCCTCTCAATCATCACAACAAACTCACCGAATAATACAAGGCGACGTCCCCGTAGAAACATCCGGATCTCCCTTGGCCTCCATAACAAGCGTCTCCAAATCAATAAACTCCCTAAGTCTCGGCTGCTTCCCCCTCTCCGCATAATCACACCCCGCCGAACTAATAAGCAGCACATTCGGAACATCCGCCCTCTTGGCAGCGTGAACGAGCTCCTCGCTAATCTCAAGCTTATGCTCGTGAGCTGGCGGAACGAGACAGATGGTATCGCAGCCAGTGTCTTGGAGAGTTTTGGCCATTACTCGGAGACGGCCGGGCTTGTGGGCGACGATCTTGGCGCCGAGGTCTTGAAGTTCTTTTGCTTTGGGGGATTCGGGGTGCAAAGTTAGACCGACGACGGAGGAGACTTTGCGGGAGAAGTCGCGGTGTTTGAGGATGAGTTCGGCGATGAGAAAGCCCGTGTTGCCGTCGACGGCGGAGATGCAGATGTTTCGTGACATTTTGCAAGTCGTGTGTGATCGAGAGGTTATTATGATAGAATGTTCAACCTTGGCGAAATTGATACGAAGATGCAAAAACTTATGTTTGATTGATATTTAAAGCTTTTGGTATGTCATTGATTGTTGACAGTATTTTATCTGATGTTATATGACTTATACTTGAATTTGGTCGTCATATCTGTCGGCTCCCCTCAGGTAACACAACTTTCGTCATCCATCGCAATTGACTCCCGTTATGATGCTCTACGTACGTTTGTCAAAATGCCAAACATTGCAGAGCGGGGGGGAAGCTCCGGCAGCGCCATTTACGTACAAACGAAGTCATTTTCGAGATTGAGACATTCCATTGCTGGGGGGACTGACGACAGGATTGCGAAATTGCGAGGTAAGGCGGGCGATGCAAACACCAGCCTCCATTAACCCCCAGATCGGCCCAGATCGGCCTAGTCTAATTTGTGAGCTAGATGTGTTATTTGCAGTCGAGACTCATAACGGAGAGCTAATATCAGTGCGGAGAACGTAGTCGGACCAGCCCGGCCAAAATCATGAGGATGGCCGCTCCTGTTTCATTCTAGGCTGTTATAAACGCCCAAGTCTTAATACTTCCTTTGAACTCCATACATATCACTCTTAAGCTATTCAAATAGTCTAAACGCTTAATTGAATTAGGTAACGGAGAAACTCTCCGTGTCCAGTTTAAATGTTTCACCATGGGTCTTCGAATGTTGACGATATCATAATTTCCTATCCTGGTAATGTCATGACCCAAGTGGGGTTCCTTTATACGAACTCCTGCGTTTTAACCTTGTTACAGGCCTTGCGCCGTTTCAGCCAAGAGAAAAGCCATGATCATCTTCTTCAGGGGATTTGTTTTGTTCAACATATAAATACATAGCTAAACATCCCATGAATTGACTTTCGTTATTCTCTCATCCCATTCTCTTCAGTTTACCCTCTTCACAAACCTTTCCATCTTTCCACTCAAGGCCCGGCGCCATTTCTATTTCTACCACAACACAAGATGCAATTCTCTCTAGTCTCAGTTCTTTTCGCCGCTGGCGCCCTCGCCATTAACGGGTAGCCCTTGACTTTGCACCGTCATGTTGAGTACAGCTCTACTAACACGCCTCATAGTTGCGGATTTCCCGATGGCCCGGACTGCGTCTCGCTGGGCAAGGGGAGCGACGGCTTGGAAGTATTCCGTGATAATGATGGCTGCTGCCTCCTCCCCGCTCGTTGCGGTAATGAAGTCGGCGTTAACTGCCGTCGCGAGAATGAGGGCCCCGATGGTCTACCGATCAACAGAAAGAGGGCTCAGAAGAACTACAAGGCATAGGTCGAGCGATAGCAAGGAACAGATGCATGGGTGAACTGTGTGTCGGAGAATTGTGTACTATTACATGGTCAGGTCTAGCTCAGGTAGCGAGAGTGACACTGTATTATTATTGCATTACAGGAAGCACTATTTTGCGATCTACTGGATACTTCCTTAAATGGAGTAATTCACCTATGACTACTCTAAAAACATAGAAATTGCTAGAGGCATATCCCTAAGTTCTGCGAGGTCACATTCGCGCTGTTGGTCCCGTTTCATGCTGTTCATGTCACCCACGGGGATCTCACATCTAATTAGGTAGTACGTGCAGTAAGCTTAAATTAAGCGGCTAGCATGGAGAAAAGTTCTTATCAAGAAGAAGCTTATTGTATCCAGACCTCATAGTGGTAGTGATATCGGCAAGGATCTTGAGGCAGATGTCGTCAGAGAAACGAATATGCCAAACGCCTGTTCCAAGTTGCTTTGAATAGAGGCTATATGATTAAGCAGGCCATCGCTTCCTTGTTCTAAAATACCATCCAGATTCCTCTTTACCTCGGGTTCGTGGATAGTCTTAATTTCGTTATTGAGTTTAAAAGGTCAATATACCATTATAGCGGTTTAGAATGTCACAGTGTCACCTAGAGTCGTGAAAACATCACATCAACTGGCGAGAAATATAGTGAAGCTGTAAAATCAATTCATGTTCCTACATCCAGCCGATAGAGCTCTTCCATCGATCCAAAGTCATGTCTCATAAAAGCATTGTCTCTAGGAAGCCAGCCCACCCTTGCGACCAGCCTCCTTTGCCTTCTCACTACCAGGCTCGAAAGAGCCAGAGGATGCCTTGCCGCCCTCAGAAGCAATCTCTCGCTGGGTGATCTGTTAGAATTTGATATGTGCTGGGTAAGTGGTTAACTAACCTGCTTGTCGGCATCCATACTGGCGAATCCGCCAGAGTGGCTGGACTTTCCGCCCTTGGAAGCAATTTCTTGAACCTCTTCCTTGGGTCTGTATTTGTTAGGCATGATCACTCAGAGTCTTGATCGCATGAGGCTGGACATACCTGTTGGCAAAGTTGCCGGGGTTGGGGTTATCGGTGCCAGTCATTTTGATAGTTGTGTAAGTTTCTGGTGTAATAAGTCTTTTGCGATTGATTCTTTTCCTTAACCTTCGACTGGAATTCTGCATCCTTAAGTATTCTTCTGCCACAGTTCTAGGATAAAGTGGTTCGTTGACGACGCTTCAGGATACGTCTAGATGACGTCTTCTCCACGCGCCCTGGCCAACATCTCAACTCAATTAATCAATGCATTATCCTCTATTATTTCAATATGACGTTTCTGAAAAAGAAAAACCGACAAAATTCACGGCTGAGTGACGAGCTCATTATACTTATGACGCTTGAGATGTTGCTTTGTTTCCCAGCAACAGCATAAAACAGCACTTGATTGGTAGAAGCCTAAAACGATCTGCAGGTTTTCATGGCTGCATATCGACTGATACAACGCTGATCTTTTGTGAATCAATTCACGGTGAGGTTTTAGACGGTCGTGTCGTCATTGAGCTGAGATGTCAGCTAATTTACCCCTGCGCAAGCACGCCTTGGCAGTCAACGAAGATGGTTGTTGACGCGATAAATTCATACTACCTAGGACCTCAATCCTAAAGCTAAAAAGAGTCAGGTAAGATAACATGAGTTCATGAGCTTCTTGGGGCAGCTTATTTAAGCATTCCTGTCCACGGTTTAAAGTTTTCTTGTGCCCTTGGGACTACTCCGTATTAGCAATGCTATTAGAGATTATGTCGGATTAAACTACGTAAATATTTTCTATGTATTTCCGTGCAACAGTGGCTTATTGCCGCTAATCGCATCACCCAGGATTCGACCACTTGATAATATACGTGCACCCTATCGGAAGATGTGATTATCACAATTATTCGAGTATGTGCTTGGACAATGGATCCTATAGCAGCTCGACTCAATAGCTTGGCCCAAACTTGAATCAATTCGCCACGACTTTCATGGAGCAGTAAATTCAAATAGAGAACCGAATAATAATCCGGTCATTGAGCAGCACGGCATTGGTAATACCATCGGCCTCTAACGTTATCCCATGTGCCTGATAAGATACAGAACCAGACGATAAGATCAGCATCCACCAATAACAAGCCAAGCCACAACGTCATTCCACCTTACGTAACCGTCTTATTCCCACCATCTCACCCTTCACCCAAGTCGCCGAGTCGGCGACTTAATCTCTCACCAACAAGCCGCTGAGAAATCACCAGTATCAACTCCAATCTCAATGACCGAGTCGCAAGATCGTCAAAGCAGTGCAAGATCACCAAGCGCTGTGCCTACTAGGACGCGTGTAGCTCGCGTGGCTTGCAAGGCGTGTCATGCAAGACGGGTAAAGTGTGACGCCGCTGATGGACAGCCGTGTTGGCATTGTCGTACGCGCGATGTTACTTGTGAGTTGATAGACTCTAAACGTGGAAAGTACGTAGAGACTACGTGATGTGATGAAGAATTGTGACTCACGCGTTTGTAGATACGCTAGGCGAAGTAATGCGCAACGCGTGTCGAAAAGACAGCAGACGCAGAATCCGGTTGATCAACATGATACCATGAGCGACAGTATCGCAGTGATTACGCCTCAAAGTAACGAAAATTTACAATACCAAGAACAAAGTCAGCCTGTCCATTCGAATATCGCACAGAATAATGAGCCAAGTTCTCAACAACAGAGCTTATCCGGGAACGACAAGTCATACTTCCTGGGCGACTCAAGCAGCTTGTCATACATCGTCGAAATGATTTGTAGTCCAAGAGGTGGTGTCAGCGAGCCCGTCAAAGTCCACTATCCCATACCAGCATCCATAGCAGACCGCGCAATCATTCCAACACGACCGCAAGTAGAACCACTCAGCGTACGAGACGCCTTGACGATGCCGCCAAAAGAAATATCCGATCGTCTCGTATACACCTTTTTCGAGATCATCCATCCGCCTTATCCGGTGATAGACAGGCGTGCCTTCTCGGAGCTGTACGGGCAGGGCAAAGCATCGCCTATGCTTTTACACGCTATGTTTCTTGTTACCTTCATTCTGTGTGATGAGAGTCTTATTCAGGCTGCCGGATTTAGTGATCGGACTGCTGCTCGCAAACATCATTATCTTCGTGCGAAAACATTGTATGATGTTGATCATGAGACTGACAGGAATATCCTCACGGCAGCAATCTTCCTTTTGGGGTTTTGGTGGAATGGGCCGGATGATCAGAAAGACTCTTGGTTCTGGCTTGGATGTGCGACGTCTTGTGCGCAGTCTTTGGGGATGTATCGTTCGTATGTGAAGTTTTCGCAGGTTGTGAACTGACACTGACTTGGCCGTAGGACGGTTGCATCGAGGCTGAGTCCCGAGAAAAGAGCTTTGCGGAAGCGAATATGGTGGTCTATATATGTCAGTATCTACGTTAAAATAATCGGGTATCTGTGCTAACACCTATAGACCCGCGACCGACACACCGCAGCATGCCTCGGCAAGCCATGCAGAATCAGGGACGAAGACTGCGACATCGAACCTTTGGCCGAAGAAGACTTTTACTTTGACGACGACCACAATGATCCCCTAATCACCCGACAAGAAGAACACCATACGGCTCTCGCAATAGAGATGACGAAGGCCGCTGAGATCCGTGAGTTCATCTCTACCCATGACAGCTCCGCTCATTACTAATTTTTGTCCAGTCGGGGACATCGTAATCGCAGAATACAGTCCTCGACGACCTGACTTGGAACAATACAAACCAGATCGTCTGAAACAAAGACTTGAACAGTGGGAAGCGCAGTTGCCCAAATGCATGCAGAGGGCGCCGCTTGATGAGACACTGGGTCCAGCGTTCTGGGCAACCCAGTTGCATATGGCGTACCAGTAAGAAACTCAAGGGTGATCTGCAACGAGTTAGCTAATTGGTAACAGAAACTACTATATCCTCCTGTTCCGACCCAAGGCAATCGAAGACCTCACGCCCTCTGAAGCCGAAGGAGACATTTGGGCTCGGCGGGCAGCTGACTCCATTACTCGTATGACCGAGGATCTCCTCGCCGTCGGAGCTATGAGTAAAAGTCAAATGCACATGCAAGTCAACCTCGTCTCTATTTCCACTCCCATCTAACCTTTTCCCAGTGTCCCCGCCGTCTTCGGCGCCCTCTCCATCCACACCCTCGTCATCTGCCGCAAAGACCCAATCCGACGCCAACTCGCCGGCAACAAATCACGACAATGCATCCTCGCCCTAAGTGAACTCGCAAAACACTGGCCTGTAGGACTATGGATCATGAGATTCTTCGGCAACCTCATGCGAAGACTCACAGGTCAAGGATCAGCTGTTTCAGCAGGTTCGATAGTTGACGTGACGTCGCGCATCGCCAATTCTAACCGCAACGAGGACTCTACTCTGAACAACTCGGCGGAAATCAGTAGGGTAACGTCTCAGACTTTGGCTGAGAATGTCGGTCCGTTCACTGACGCGACGAATGCGCAAGTCGCTGGTGCTGTGATGGAAACGAATGATCTGTTCCAGCAGCCGGCAGATCAGTTCGGTTTTGACAACTTTTGGGCGGAGAATACTATTGATGTTGATCTACTGCTTCAGCATGGGTTATGTCCATTGCTGCCCGGCAACTTTGGTACTTTCCCACCAATGGCAGATTCGCAAGGCTTTTAGAGAAAGACAGGGTTCCGGCTATAGTCGCGAAATAAGGCTCATTTAATAGGGTATGAAGTCTATCTATTCTATGCGTCGCTGCTCTATATTGCTTTTTCTTGAACGTCCTCTATCGCACCCCAAACTCAAGTGATACAGTCAACTCCCGGCCGGCCCAATTATGTATCTCCTCTCCAAGTCATTTTCTGTCGTGTTTTTAGATCTTTGAAGCAAATTTGCTCTTGGCTCGCAGTTTCTTGCCATATCTGAAGAACAGATAAGGGAACGGCGCCATAGCGACCGTCAAGAAAGCAAGAAGACTGGAAGCCCACTGATAACCAAGCGTCTCGTACATCTGAATTCCAAACAGTGGGAATGCCGCTATATGCTTGTTAATGACTGTTGAAAGTAAAAGGAGTGAATTTAACGTACCCGCGAAAGAGCATCGGGCAAAGCTGTTGGCTGCCATGGCAGAAGCGGCGTACTGAGGATAAGCGTCGACCAAGAAGGTAAAGATACCAGTAAAGACAAGCATCATTCTACAAGCAGTTGTTAGCACAAGATCTGAAAGAGAAGAGCAGACAAACTTACCCGCATCCAAAAACTCCGGAACCAATGATGGGCACAATCCAATGAATGCTGGAGTACGTCGTCCAAGCAAACCAAAACAGACCGATAGGGATAAGAATAGCACCAAGAATACAAGGAGGAAGTCTGTACTCGGGCTCACTGATAGCCTTGCCAGTCTCCTTCTCCTGCTCCGCCAACCAGCGAAGTCGAAGTCTGGCCCAGAAGGGAGTCGTAGCCGTTGCGATAACGAATCCGACGAGAATTCCCAAGAACGTCATTCCAGTCTGCCAAAGGCTCATACCGTGGTTTGTTCGAAAGATGAGAGGGAACGCGCCGAAGAATAGGTAAAGAATACCTAGAAGGATGGCAGAGTAGAGATCCAGACAGAGACACATCGGCTCCAGGAAGAGCAGCTGAAATGGTCGAAGGACTGAAAGCTTCAGCGTTTCGAGGATTGGCTTCTTCGTATGCTCCATCGGCGCTCTATACGCCTCATTCCCAGTCTCCTTCCTCAACATCCTCGCCTTCTCCCTCAACAAAATCGGATGAAACGTCTCGGGCGCGAAGACCACAATAGCCACCATAACAAACGCAGCCCAAATCAACATGACATAATACGTCCACCTCCAATTTGTATTATAATTAATAAACCCTCCAATCAACGGCCCAATAGCCGGTCCTATAAACGGCGCCAACGACACCAAACTCATAGGTTTCTGGATCTCATGCCGTTCAAAGACATCACCCGCTGTGCCCCCTGCGACGCTGAGGAACGAACTTCCAGCAAAGCCGGTGAAGAAACGTGCTATGATCATGGTCTCGATGTTTTGCGCCACGGCGGAGGGGATCGTCCAGATTATGAACATGGCCCATGAGACGAGGTAGATTGGTCGGCGGCCGTAGTACTCGCTCAACGGGCTTGTGAGCACAGGGCCGAGGGCGATTCCAAGGACAAAGGTTGAGAGGCCGAGGGTTGCGACGATTTGGGAGCAGTGGAATTCGGCGTTCATTTGGGTGTATGTAGCTGTGTAGATTGAACTTGCGCATGTTCTGAGAAGTCAGTGGCTGTGAGAGGAGAGGTGAGATTGGAGACTTACACGCAGAGACTTCCCATGCATGCGATTGAAACGATCATCCATTTTCGCAACGTCGACATACTCCGTGGACATAAAGGATCCTTGTCGCCATCCCACGAAACTTCAAACGATTCGCAGTCGGCGGTCAAGTTGCCAGCCTCAGTAGTCTGATCACTAAGATTCGCATTCTGATCATCTGTGTTATTTCCAGCCATTGGTGAATTCTTCTCAACATCAGTTAAAGACTCGCGGTCCAGAGAAGCTCGTTGTTGATCTTGGGACATGTTCCCATCGTGAGGAACTTCTTTCTCGCTCATTGTCGCTGTTGTAATGATAACATGCCAAGACCCTGTTTTTTCGCATGGGAGTCTGACGTATTTATCAGTAAAAAGAATAAATTTGCGGCTCCACGGCGCGCATCAGATTTGTAATGACGCTCTCTTTTTTTACGGAGATAAGATGTGGGTATTCTTTATCTTAAGATGCCTCGGTGTCTTGGGACGTTAGTTTGGTTAGTTGGTGCATTATGATAGGCCCGGCTTTTACGATTGCAAGGGTGTTTTGGCCACCTCGGTTTTTGGCGCGGTTTTGCAAAAAGTCGGCGATTAAGGCTGATGGGAGAATTACCAAGCGGAATGGGATTGTTGGTGAAAGGGCGTGGTTTTACATGGTGATTTGAAAGGAGCTTGGGGAATATGCCGAGTATTTCCGTATTTAAAGAGCGAGGTTGAGTCTTTTTTGGCATTATTGTTACGAATTGCCTGATTTTGACATTTCTTTGACACATGCCGATGAGAATTACAGAATATTTTCTGGAGATCGGCTCATCTGTGAGCGCAAAGAGTCTTCTTACGAGGCATGTGAGTGACTCTTTGCCTCAAGATATCTGTTTGACGTCCATGTCCTGAAGATACCTACCCTGTAGGCGCGCGACAAAACAATCTGTTTTTATGATAAGACTCAAAGGTGCAGTAAAGCTGAAGGTTAGATAATTCGGCCTGAGAAGTATGTGAATTTCTTCGGTATGGGTTTGAGATTCTCTCATATTGTTTTGTTGGTTTTGGAGTTCTGGTGTATTTCTTTGCCCTTTTCGTTAATCAACCAGTCATCACTTTTGCTCATTCAAGGACCTCCTCATTCATTCAAGTTTCAACCAACCTTGGCGTGAATCACAAGCCGCAATGGATCAATCCCCAGAAAAGCCCGTGTTGTTTTTGTATGACCCCTTCTCGACCTCTTCCAAGTTACTTCTAACGAGTTTAGCGACATTGACAACTGTCTATACTCGCGCAGTACGTCAGGACTCACCTCAGACAAATCTCCCTGCAGAACCTAACGCAGCCAGATGACAAAGTCCTTGAGCACATGGGCAAGAACATCGACGACTACTTCAAGAAGCATCTCGGCCTCTGCCCAGACGACGCAGAGCGCCTTCATAAGGATTACTCCCAGCAATACGGCCAGGCAATCGAAGGGCTTGTACGCCACCACCAAATTGACGCGTTGGAATACAACGCCAAGGTCGATGACGCGGTCCCATTGGACGACCTCATCAAGCCCAACGCCCAATTGCGACAATTCCTCGAGGACATTGATACGTCGAAAGTGAGACTTTGGCTACTAACTAACGCTTATGTGAACCACGGGAAACGAGTTGTGAGGCTGTTGGGCGTGGATGATTTGTTTGAGGGGTTGACGTATTGTGATTATTCTCAGGTACCGTTTGTTTGTAAGCCGCATAAGGAAATGTTTATGAAAGCTATGAGAGAGGCTGGAGTCTCTGATGTTTCGAGATGTTATTTTATTGGTAAGATGAATTGCTCATCTTTTGTACGGCCTTTACTGATCCTTTCTCAGATGACTCTCATAAGAATTGTGTCGGGGCAAAGGACGCTGGCTGGACTGCTATTCACTATGTGGAAGAGGGAATTTCTGTACCTGATACACCGGCTTCTCAGCATCAGATTCGTCATCTTGAAGAGCTTAGATCACTTTATCCTGACTTCTTTAGAGCTAGAAATTGATACTGTCTCTGAGTGTTACCCCGCCAGCACCCTTCAAACGGCCAGGATTAGTGCCCCACTGCACGTTAATTGCTTTTTATCACACCGCGTCGTGTCTTATCACACGCGTCTCATGGCGGGGCAGCACCTCCTTTCAAGTTCCAACATTTCGAACACTTTGCCATTCTGCAACGAATAAACCCATCCCCAAGCAAATCTAACCAAAATGGCGCAGAAATTCTGCACTTTGTGTGGGACACACATTCAGACCTCATCATCAGCGGCAACATGGACTAGGGAATTTCGCGCCAGTAAGTCAAGTTTCCCCCGCCCCAATCTCAATCTCCATCTCCATCTCAATCTCAGCCTAACACGCCCAAAAAAGTCTGGATCCAAGGTAATAATTTCGACGATGTGAAATTATCTGGCGTCGCAATTGGCCACTGGCGTGATCCAATGGAAAGCAACGTCGTTCCAGTGGATCCTAATGCACGCTACGATGGTCCACAGACGGACGACGACGGCTTTCCCATTGAAGTTGCTGAGATTTTCATCCTCAATTCCTTCCTTCCCAGTCCCCCTCCCGACTGGTGCTGGGGCTTCTTGTTCCATGATGCTTGCTGGAGTCTGTTGAACTTTGAACAACAAGTTGATCTTGGTGATCTCTTTCGACTCTGCGTCTCAACACCTATCGGTCCTGACATGCTTCCTAACTTTGGGCACGACTATGGTGACATTGCGTCAATCAGCTATGAGGGGGCCATCGAGGTATTGGTATCTGATCTCAAAAGTCCAAACTATACGTCAGATATGCTCAGGGCCAATCCTTTTGAGATCCCCGCCCTCAGGAAGTCCATCAACTTCGCTGCCCGCATGCAGCAGGATGCGTTTCAGTCCATCCTCGACCGATCAACCCTCAGCGCAGACAAGGATGTCTTCAATTACTTCCCTCCAGAGATCCTTGAGAAGATTGTCATGGTTCTTTCATCTCCTGACGTTCACTCTCTCCGCCTTGCGTCTCGTGTATTCGCAACCCTCGGCCTGTCCGAACGCTTCTGGGCTTCACGATTTACAGAGGGGCACGAGTTTAACTACCTGCCTGAAGTCTTCGCTACCCCCCCAACATCATGGAGAGCTCTCTATCTCTCACTTCACATCTGGGCGTCTGAAAACAGCGGAATGGCCAGCCGCAGCCGTGTCTGGCCATCCGTCAAAGACCTCCACGAAACACTCCGCCAGATGAAAGACGTGGACTGCCTTGGGAACGCCATCAACACGGTTTCTGAGCCCGAGGCACCAAAGCCCATGCCGGAACGTGAGTCCTTGATTACTGCAGAAAGATATATTTTCGAACCGGGATCTCACTTCATGGGCGGCTCCCGTGCACTGCGAGCTCGGTTCGCAGAATTCCCCCAGCATCTCAAGATAATGCTCATGTCTGTATCATTTGTTGACACTCCAGCTGGGCTATTCATCTCTGGGCTCATGTTTGTTGGCGCTGATGGCGTGTTTGAGTCTCTGGGATACACTCACAAGTCCCAAATGGAACACTTGACGCTTCCCGAAGATCAACATGTCAAAGGTTTCGAAGTGGCCCTCGACTATTGTGGCTTTCGAGCAATCGCGGCTATTACTCAGGATGGCACCACGTCCTCGTGGGCTGGAGATCCGGGAGACTACCCCAGGAGACGTCTTTACGATGTGGAGGGCATTTCCCTCATCGTTGCCCAATTCGACGTGAGCTTTACTCAAACATACATTATGAGACGGAGCTAATTCTGTAGGCGCTTAAACTGGTGTCGTTAAGCCGGGATCGTATAACAAAGAAACTGCAAGAACCGAGGGACAGATTGCTCTGGTATCCCGAAATCCCACCCCCCGAAATATTCTTTGACGGACTACGACCCCTCGATGAAAAAGTCAGCTCCGACATTCCCATCATGACAGTTTTCTTTGGCGAGAACGACGGTCGATACATACGACAAATGAATTCGATAGACACTCACATCTACGACTGGTGTCACGTTGACCGCATCAGCTTTGAGTTTATGGACGACAGCATTCAGCGATGTCTCGGGGATATCGAATATGAGACAGAGCAATCCAATGCCCCGTTAAGATTCCCAGACCACGGCAGTACTATGGGGCATATGGACATTGACGGTGGAAATGGCGAGGAGATTGAGAGCCTCGAGGTTCAGTTTGACCAAGGTATTATCATTGGACTCAAGGTAAGATCCCTCATCTGAGACCGGAGAGAGTCAGGGCTGACATTTCAAGTTCAATACTAACACCAATCGCACCGAGCTTGTGAGTAATGGTGATGATCCCTTTGATATACCGTGGACCAAGGTTACTCCGCGTGGTAAAAAGATCATTGGGATGTTTTCTCAAGGCGCTGAGAATGGATGGGGTGTAAGTTGCATTCTCCCTCTCTTTTCCGAAACATGGATTTGTATGTGGTACTAATATTATCCAATAGGCCAAGACATTCAGTAATTTGGGCTTCATTTCTACTAACGAGGAACAAGATTAGATTAGATGATAGACATGTTTGAATTTGAAATACTAGATTGTGTGTTTATTTTATGTTGCTTATGAATCCTTCCATTCCTTCATCTGCAGTCTGCCCAAAATGGTGCTGACATAAGTTCTCTGTGCCTTGACCAAAATCTCACTCATTCTCTTTCTTCCATACCAATCATCCATTTCTCCTAATGTTTACGCATGAGATGAAGTCGTCAAAGAGAGTACTCGTCACGGGCGGAAGCGGCTTCTTGGGAGGACACGTAGTCCGACAACTACTCAACGATGCAGAAACAACGGTTGCTATCGTCAGCCGCCATCCCAAGATGCCCGCTGATGTTTCTGACGAGTCTCGTGTCTCTCTTCATGCGGCCGACTTGACCATACCGAGCCAGATTGAACACGTCTTTGAGACGTTCAACCCGCACGCTGTTATTCATACAGCTTCGCCGTCTTATATCGACACACCTGCCAACCTGACGAAGGCAAATATCGATGGGACGAGAGCACTGCTAAAGGCTGCTTCAGCCTGTGCCGACGCACGCGCTTTTGTGTTTACGTCCTCTGATTCAGCTGTTATACCTACGCAAGAACCTCTATCCGAAGAGGATTCTGTTTTGTATGATGAGGCGAACGCTCCGAATGCTTATGCAATGTCAAAGGCTGCCGCCGAAAGACTCGTCATTTCTTCAAACTCAGAACAACTTTGGACTGCAGCTATACGGATACCAGCCACATATGGTGAATACGACACGAATTTCGTGCGTCAGCTTGTACAAAGCATTCATAGAAAAGAGCATAAAATGCAAGTCGGCAACGATACAAAGTTGTTCGAGTTCTTGTACGTCAAGAAAGCGGCTGAGGCACATATTCTCGCCATGAAAGCCCTTCTTGACCCGGAAACACGGGACAAAGCTAGTGGTCAGGCATTCTTCGTCTCAGATGGAAAACCCCAGAAATTCTTTGACTTCTCTCGGAAGCTCTACGCTGCAGCTGGACATCCTGTTGCGTTGGAAGAGGTTACGAAGATTCCGTTCTTTATGATGCAGACGATGGCGTCGACGGCTGAGTGGGTTTACTGGATTATGACGTTGGGATACATCAAGCCTGCCATGCGAAGGACTGCAATTGATCATCTTGATTCTGGGTGCTGTTGGTCATTGGATAAGGCGAGGAAGGTGCTGGGATATGAGCCTGTTGCGGATCAGGATGAAGCTATCAGGAAGACTATGGAGTGGGGGATGAATGCCCTGTGATCGACCTTTAGGTATCAATTTCTGCATTTACTTGACCCTTGTGGGACCGAGACTGTATGTAGCTAGTACAAGTACTGGAAGTACTTATTCTTGAAATCAGTTTCATCAAGAAGTCCCGCCTCCCAAGCCCTCTGCTGATTCTCAGGAGTATAAAGGTCCCGTCTTGACCTATTCCTCATCCACAAGAGCACCCAGAGCGCAACAAGACTGGCCACCTGAATGGCTATACAAGTAAACATCATGCCCACTCCAAGCTCGTACTGAGGCGCCTGGTTAGACTTGAAGAAGAATGGTCCGACAAAGTTTCCCAGACAGTACCCGATCAGTAATATGGCATTGGTCGTAATCTTCTTCGTGTGCCCCGCTGTGTTGGCCATTGATACAGACATGCTAAGTGTCCAGGTTGCTGTGTACGAGAAGGACATCCATAGACATGCTAATCGAGCATATGCGTCGCTGTGAGGGAGGAAATGAAGACCTAGGACCCCAGCGAGGAAGGGGACGAGACCCAGAAGCATGATTGGGATTCGTGAGTTTCTGATCACTGAAGCCCCCCAACTATAAAGCAGCTGTTAGAGAGATTTCTCAATAATATGACCGGAATAATTACCATGCTAACACGCATGCGACTAGTTGGACTGCACCTGATGGCATCTGATACAGCGTGGTATCGAGGGTACTAAAGCCAGCACCTTTTATGATAAGTCCTTGAAACTGGGACAAATCGGTTAGCTGTATTCTGAGAGAGAGGAAAGATTTGCGTACCGCAGACAAGCCTCCATTGGGCGAGTTACTCGTCAGAGCAAACAAGAACAACAACCAAGTCTTCATATCAAGCATCGCCTCCCAAAACTGCACCATCTTAAAATGCTTATTCTCAATACCCGTACCATTCCCCCTCACCCTTGCCACAACTCTCGCCTTCTCATCAGCCGTCAAAAACTTGGCTCGCATAGGCGCGCCCGGGAGCAAGAACAGTAGAATAACGCCCCAAGCAACAGTGATAGACCCCCAGATGATAAAAAGTACTCGCCAGGATGGTAGAGCAGACTTGACGTGGCCTATACCGAAACTAGCTATGCCAGCGATGATGTAGCCCATACCTGCTGAGCCAATCCATATACCCATACGGAGAGGCTGTTCCTTTCGCATGTAGTACATGCTGAAGAGGAGCATTGTACCGGGATTTATGGCAGCTTCGAGGGCGCCGAGGAGGACGCGCACGACGATGAGAGTTGTGAAGTTGTTGACGGCTCCGTGAGCCATGAGTACGGCGCCCCATGCGATGACCTAGAAGATCTCAGTAAAGACCAACGACTAGGAGGATGGAAGGTACTTACAGTTCCTGACATGAAGTAGTTGATCGGAAATCGTTGAAGAAACATACTAGTCGGGAACTCCCAAATAAGATAACCAAGGTAGAATATCCCGCCGGTCCAAGAGAACTCATCTCCCTTGAGCTTGAGATCTTCTCGTAGGCCAAACACAGCTGCATAGCTGATAGTGTTCTTATCAATTGACTGCAGTGCATAAGTGAAGCAGAGAAGAGGCATAAGTCTCAGGTCCAGTCTCCATCGTAGTGCCTTGTCAAGCTCCGGACTTGTCTCTATCTCATCTGCATCACGGCAGAGAGTCAATGCTTCAGCTGTGGAGGCATCGTTTATGGTTCCCTCTTTGATAGATTGGGTATGTCTCAAGTCGTCTGTTGCTTTCTCTGCCATTTTGTCGTCAGTCTGTATGAGGGACAGGAGAGGTGAAGCACTCCGTTTGACGCCCACATCTTCCGAGTTTATACTTGTCCCCTCTTCTTGTCGTATGAGGTTTAATGATTGTTGATCAGTGGATAGCAGGTTGCAATACCCGCGGGAAAACCATCAGTGGATACCACCATGTTGTAGTTCCCATACATGATCCAGGATGCTTATCATTACCCCTCAGCTACAATGTAACGTTGATATCAAGCATGAGTCGTACGACAAAGCTATTTATCTCTACCCGGGTCTATAATCTGTATGCCGATAAACAAAGCATTAGGTTGCCATATAGATCTCTCTCAAAAGCTAAAGTTAAATGGGATATTTCAGTGCGGTGGCTTGATATGGCTCGCTAAGGCGTCATAAGCTTTAAGTATCAATCAATATAGATCTCTCTATACAGCTTTGTACTATGCCAATTGGGTACTTGGAAAGCTATAAAGTCACTGCTTAGCTTTTCGCGACTTGTAGATATAATATTGACTACCAAGTTCTCTGTCCCGAAAGACTCTCAGCCATAACAAACCCAGACAACCCGACTTGTTGTCGATTCAGACCTTTATCTGGAACTTTGCCCCAGAATCGCTAGAACTGACAAAGCTTTCCAACTTAAGGAAGTCTCTTGCAACTAAATGCGATCCGGAGACGTCAGACGCGTCCAGCAGATCAATGAGAATCATTGAACGAAACAATCGCAAGTTTCTAGCAGAGCCCAAGTTTCTAGCAGCTCTGATGGTATATCGATCTGAGCCAGGACAAACAGGTTTTATAAACCATGAAACAGAATGGCTGGTGAATTGACCGTCATTTTTGATCGTCGATACATCTGCTCCGTTATGTGACATGCACTTTTTGGAGCTAAAGTGTACGAATCTGACGGCATGTTTGAGATCAGCTTCGAATCCACCCCCAAATGACATTTCCCACATCGATGCCATCTTAGCTGTATCAAGGTCTTCTGACTCTCGGTGGATCGGTATATGAGTCCCGATGAATAGTGGCATTGAAGCAATACCACCGATAACTAGACCTTTTGGTCCGATTCCAAACCCCTCGTTAGTAGAAAGTGTGACGAGAGTAGACGAGGGCCGCAGTAGAGCCCATTCAGTCAGTCGGACAGTGTTTTCTCCAACGACTACCTTGAAAGTCTTCTCTTGACTGTTGAGTTTGTCTTTCTGGCGTCGGAGTGTGAGCATGCCTTCCGAGAACTCCACGTTTGGAGCATCATAAGCCATTTGCAAAAGAGCAATTCCTTTAACAACAACTACCCAGTAGCTCAGCATCTTTCTGTGATTAGCATAATCCCATAATAGAAAGGATCTTGGAAACATACCGAAGTCTTGCTCTTTTCATAATAGCTTACGAAGTTATCAGAGTTGTCGAAGGCTTTTTGGACGGCCTGACGGAGGAACGACCTTGGCCCGTCCTCTGCAAGGAAATCGTTGATGCGGTCAAGAATACCAGGTATATCATTAGAACACATCCTAAGGCGATCTTCCAAACGGGTTTGAATTGCCATTAGCTTTTTATCCCGCTCCGCATCCGAGATATCCTCAGGGAGAGTGACAGCCGTTTCCACCAGGTCGGTAATCGTATCGTACATGGTCTCTATCTTGGTAAGAGACTCTCTCAGGTTGTCGCTTCGAAGTTGGAGAAGAGCTTGGGGAAGCTCTCGTGATAGAGTGTCCACAGTCTGTTTCAGCTCTTTCATCTCTGTGACAGCCCCGGAGATGTCTCGCCGGATCTTGTCTGTGTCACTACCGCCTGAGGCCGAGTGCAGAATCTGTTTGAAGACCCATGTCCCAGCTTCGCCTGCCAGACCGATGGCGAACTTGTTGAGGAGCGCGTGGCCTGAAAGAGTGATAATAGTTGATGCTACCATGACTTAGCGAGTATCTATCTTCAAGGGGATCATGATTGATTTACAAGAGCTGAAGAAATTAAGAATCTGGAGGACAGGCGAAGAGGTCTTTAATTCATAGTGATACGGTGCGGCTGAACAGCCTCACAAGATATTTGTTGATCCTTACTGCATTGAGTGGAATTATTGAACGCCACTCATGGTCTAGACTCATTGGCGAAGCTGTCTGTAAGAATAACGCCCAAGGCATGTTGTATATGAGCAGATGATTCCGAGAAGCTGGGTCGAACTGTTTGTTCTATTTATCGAGTTGTCGCAATCCGAGTGATCGGCATCGCGATATGTACGAGAGGTCCCTTGTGTGACCCAGTTTGACGTGGGCTCTTGATAAACGCGGGGCTTCTGGAGGTAACCTGGGGTGCCAAAATTACTGCTCTAAAGATCCGCTAAAGCTGGCCTAAATCTATCTAAATCTTTTCGTCACTTAGGATGAAGGTGCCTCCGCACGGCATGCAACGTCAGAGTTATCGGATAGGTGTGCTTATCTGCCGTCGGATCACTACCTTGCAACAGTTTTCCGCGGTTGCGCGGGAAATATCCAAAACTACTTGTCTTGTTTCCCGAGATAGGACAAGGTTGTCGGGTGTCGACTGATAAAGAGGATTGAGGGACTGATTATACAAGATACAACACTACGATTTCTCATAGTACATTGGCAGAATGGCATCCCCTCATCCGTACCAGCTGCTGCCTATCGATGAGAGGGTCAAACGAGTTCTGGCTACGACCCCTCTTATAGACGGCCATAATGATTTACCTCAACAGCCCAGGGCTTGCTTCCGCGGCAAAATACACAATAATGACAAGTTCAATCTAGAAAAGGGCTTCGAGCGGGGAATGACAGATATTCCTCGTCTGAAACAAGGTATTTAGTAAGAGCTACCGTGTCATTCACGTCGGTGTTAACCTAGCTTCAGGCGCTGTAGGCGGCCAGTTCTGGTCTGTCTGTGTCCCTTGTCTCAGATCAGCAGAGAACTTCACCACCCCAGAGTACTCTGACATGGCTCGGGATGCTATTGAGCAGATCGATCTCACTCTTCGTCTGGTCGAGTCTTATCCGGAGACATTTCAACTGGTTAGTGGTCCCTCGGAAGTCAAGGAGGTTTACGCCAGTGGCAAGATTGCTTGCTCTATTGGTGTTGAGGGGCTGCATATGGCTGGTAACAGTATCGGTATCATAAGAGCGTTCTACAGGCTCGGGGTGAGATATGTAAGCAAGAAGAAACTCACTTGTTTGAGAGTTCATACTGAGTTGAATAGTGCACACTCACCCACGTCTGCAACAACGCCTTTGCGGATAGCTCTACTTCAAAGGTTGGCCCAGTTCACGGCGGCCTATCTGACCTAGGAAGAGCTGCTGTCAAGGAGATGAACAGGCTTGGTACGCCACTTCGCCCCTTGCTTTCGAACTGAGCTAATCGTCTAGGCATGATTATTGATCTATCTCATGTTTCTGAGGACTCTGCGAGCCAAGTCCTTGACCTCTCACGAGCCCCTGTCATGTTCTCCCACTCCAACGCAAAAGGAGTATTCGACTGCCCCAGAAATGTTCCTGATCATATCCTCGATAAGGCACCCGTCAATGGTGGCATTGTCATGGTCAACTTCGTCCCGGAGCATGTCACAACGCGCCGACGAGATGCCAAGATGGAAATGGTCATCGATCATCTATTCTATATCGCCAATCGGATTGGCTGGGATCACGTAGGTCTTGGATCTGATTTCGACGGTATTGCTAGCGTCATACCCGGCCTTGAGGATGTAAAATGTTATCCTCATCTTCTCAAGGCTATTCTTGATCGTGGAGCAACTGAAGACCAATTGGCAAAGGTTATTGGCGAGAATGTTCTTAGAGTCTGGACAGGCGTCGAGAAAGTGAGAGATCAGATGAAGACTGAGGGAGTGCTTCCACTAGAAGATGTGTTTAAGGATAGGAAGTGGTGGAGATATGATGGGTATTATCAGATGGAAGACCCTGACCCTGAGGATAAGCTTGGACTTGACTGGTACGGGGTACCTCCGCCAGATGAGGGTCTATACCTTACGGAATAGGGAAGCGTGAGGACTGCAAGATCTCATCAGAGCTAGGAAGACTACAGCTCTGTCTGGCCACGGGGGGGTGGGGGGTCTCGGAGACCAAGAAAATATAGCATTTTACAAGAGGGTCCTTAACTAAACTTAACAAAGCGTCCCCTAAATTTAGACCAAGTTACCTAAGTATTTGAGTATTCTAGGATTACTGGGCTGAGTTTCTTTTCTCCTCTACGACGAGTAGCAGATTTAGAAGACAGAGAGGAAGTGAAAGTTGTTTAACTATATGAGTGAAAGTGATGAGCCACTATCAAGGGGAGAACCTATATCAAAGACCTCTAATCATACAGAAACCCCCAGTGATGGTATATGAGGGAAAGTAAAAGAGAGAATGGCTATCTGGATCCCAAGCTCTACTGTCGTGGCTCAACGGGAGCCTCAAACCTCGCGGTCTCATCCTTCGGTCGAAAAACACCCTTGTCAGCCTCCATGCTATTTCCATCAGCACTCGCACTGTGGTGAACAGCATCAATGTCATTATGGCCACCCTCTAGTCCACCGTTGTCAAGGATGGGGCGGTTGTCAATGGTCATCTGAGGAGCAACATCATACTTTCCATCACCACGATCAAGACGGTGAGATGGGATAAGGATGTTGAGGAAGCGAGGGGCGAGGAATGCACCGATGATGAAGATGACAACCATGTGCATGAGAACAAAGCTGTAGATGAAAGGAGGATCATCGGAGTAGTTGTTGAGGAACTTGGGATAGGCAAAGGAGAACACAAGAGCCACGGCGGGACCTGTAATGTACTTGAGGCAAATAGGCCATATATAATGGATCTTCCAGTTCGATTTGCCTCCGAGGATGGCGTTGTTGAGATCGCGACGGATTTGGTTGCCCTGGTGTGAGGTTAGAGGTTGACCAGGAGACTTGGACTTGGGGGGATACGTACCGAGTAAAATGCCGCGTACCAGAAGCGGCTGAGAATAGCATTGTTTCCCCAGAATCGAGGAGCAGGGATCGATGGGGTCTTGCCAAAGAAGGCAGTAAAGACGGAACATCCGATGAAGATTCCAAAGCCAACACCAGCTCCAGCCGGGGCACTCACAAGGTGACCAATGAGGAGACCAAGGAATAGAGACAATACATAGCCGCCATTGTAAACAAAGTAACTAATGAAGCCGATCTGATCGACGGGATCTTTCCACCGGTACAGCGTGCAGGCCATATAAGTCTCTGACCAGACAGTGATGAAAAGAGCAATATCGTTGACAAAGGCATCAACAGCATCGAGGACACTGAAGCCGAACTCACTGCTGTAGATGAGTGAAGTAAGGGCACCTAGGATGATGACGGAGGTAGAGATGATCCATCGAGGAATACGCTGGCCCATGTTGGTATCACAGAGGAGTGTGACCAGAACCTCGGCGAGGGCAAACACACAGGTAAGTCCAAGAAGGACCAGGGTGATGAAGAAGAGGGCAGAGAAGAAGTTGGATCCAGGCATCTCGGCCAAGGCTCGAGGGTAGTAGAAGAAGCCCGAGCTGAAGGTGGACAGAGGATCGACCTCACCGGGGTTGATGCCGAGGTAGCCGACTACGCCCATGACAGCCAAGGCTGAGATGATCTCAATGGCAGAGTTGCTGAGAGCAATGATGAAGGCATCTTGAACAGCGTTGGCAAACTTGTTGTTGTATGACGCGTAGGATGTGAAATAGCCGAAACCGACACCAATGGAGAAGAACATCTGTCCAAAGGCATCTTGCCATACGCGAGGACCCTCCAGAGACTCGCTTCGCCACATGCCAACATAGAGTCTGAAGCCATCGGAGGCGTTGGGAAGGGAGAGGGATCGGATGGCAAGAATGCCAATCATGATGAGGGGCAGGGCCATGGTGATGTAGATGACACGGCCCGTGAGACCGACGCCCTTAAAGGTACACATCCACACGACGAACCAGATCATGATACACCAACCAAAGGTCTCGCCGACGATGCCACGGCCGGGGTAATGCTTCAAACCACCGCCGTCGTCGGCACCACCTGTAGCGGGAATGTTGCGAACAACCCTATTGCTGAAGAAATCCTCAGTATCCTCTCCAGCCCAAGGCAGCGGACTCTGGAACGACATCCTGAAATAAGTCATAGCCCACGCCAGAATAGGAACGTAGTACCCAACGACACTAAAGCCATTGAACACCATGCTCAGACCAATACCCTTGGCGCGATGGTTCACATTATTCCAGGCGATGACACAACCGCCGCGATAGGCCTGACCGAGGGTGATCTCGAGGATGAGGATGGGAATACCGATGAGGAAGAGCGCGACGGCGTAGGGGATGAAGAACTGCAGACCGTAGTTGTTGAAGACGACAGAGGGGAAGCGCAGTAGATTTCCCAGACCGACGGCACCGCCCATGGCGCAGAGGACGAATTGCGAGCGCGAGTTGAAGTTATCGCGACCGTCGTCATCTTTTGCTGAGTCTGGTGCGAGCATGAGAAAGATTCTCTTGGCCATGCCTGGCTTCTGGCCCTTTTCGGCGACAGCCATGATGACTTCTTCTCAGCAATGAACTATTCACTAAGAGAAATGAGAAAATGGGGTATGAGTGAGAAGAACAAAGGTGATCGACCTCTCCACAAAATGGATCGCATCCCCTCGATATATACCCCAGACCCAATATCTCGCCGAGACGCGTGCGATTAACAACACGTTCATAATTGGATTTCCCCAGCGCAGCCAAGACATCTCAGCTTGTCTGCCTCAGACCAATTGCCCTCGATCTTGGCGCAGACGAACCACTTTATATGACCGCCAAGCAAGAGCATCTCCAATCCGCAGCGCGTGCCAATGCGATACCCCATCTCGTGATATCTCCCGCCAAGCGACATAACAGGAAGGCCAGAAAGGACCAACATTCCACGCCTCACGTGCCAGAGCCAAGGCAAAATGCCAATGCTGTTATCTGGGGTAGTGCTTATCGACGGACTCTGCATTCAGCAGGTGCTTTTGTCAGTGTCACTTATAGCGCCTTGGTTTTGGGTCTGTAGCGTCTTGGGGTTATTTCCGTTTCCCCGTTTGCCGTTGGTATCCGAGTCGCCCCCTTTTTCTTGGGATCAGAGTACATAGGTCTTGGGTTTTGGAGATTCAGGCCATGTTGGGGTTTTGGATTAAGGTGTCTTGGCTGTTTCTTGGCTGATAGCAAACACAGATAAGCTGCCCGCTTATGCTTAAAAAATGGATTACGACATATCAGTCACTGCCAAGCTGCTAATCAGATAGAAGTCTGTCGGTTGAACGCGGCCAAAATGACCACTCACCAACTCATTAGTAGCTTTGGGGGCGAAAGACAGAAAGACTTGTTCCTGATCATTCGTGTTCATCGTATTGTAACCCCTAGATCATCTTTTCTGGAAGGGAAGGTCGGTTGGCCGATGGTGTGAGCAGTCATGTTTTGTGCCAAGTATATTCGCTTGGCGGGACTGGGGGAGACGTGACACTGATGTAACCCCGTGTATGAGTAAGAAAGAAACGTAAGCATAAACGAACATTGGAAGAAAAGAAGTGGAACAATTGTTGCCTGACAATCCAGTTCCTGCATTGATGGAATACGTGGGGTTAGAAGCTAAGCGTTCAGCCTTGCAGAGGAGACATCAAGTTTCACCACATGCGAGGATGCTTGTTCGCGTTCATGATGATTGGTTTGGTAGTATTTAAGAGGGGAAGGTTGTAGATCTATATAGAGGAACAACTCTTAGACATGACGGTTTGTCCATTTGCTATGCTTCTAGACAATGATCCTCGTAATCCAATAAGCTTCTAAAAGAATCGTGTTTGAAGTATGCGAGTGTCGCAAATGCTGCATAGAAACATCAAGAGAGGAGACGGTTAATAACCAAGTGCGGAGATATGGATTCCTAAAGTCCCCCCATCTCGTGACTACCAGAATCCAGGCATCTGGTTGACATATCCAAAAGTAGCCATGTTACTCTTTGGGCATGAATCCTTAGGTTTGGGAGGCTCAGGACCATGTGTACACTGCCAAACAGCAGCAAATACGGATATGCCTATAAAGAAGTTTTCATACCTCGCTAGCAACCGTTAGCTGCATAATGTTTCCCAGATCTTGCTTGACTTACGCTCGTTCCTCTTGAAGTGGCTTACCACCCGGTCATACAGCCCCGAGGATTGTTGTTCACGGCTTTCTTCGTGACGACTTTGCCGGCGTGGCGAATAATATCGCTGTGTCTGTTGGAATCTGTATGTTGGCGACATTCTATTGTGAAGTCGGTGGGGTTGCAGCCGTAGAATCGCACATGGAGCTTTGCTCAGCAGGCGAGGTATTATGACAGAGAACATCGTGGGATCGTTTGTGGTGGAAAGCTGTTGTATGCGTGGTTGACGAAGTTGATGTGGCGAAAGGTGATGTGAAGGAGAGGTTGAACTTTGCTTGACTGGCAGAAATAATGTTTATATGATTAGTCCCAGTTGCCGCAGGAGGAACCATCTTATATACCTTCAAGCCAGGTCAAAGAGTCATAATCAAAGTTTCCATTTTGTGAACTTTATACTAGATCAGTTGGTCAGGAACCTTGGTATAATATCTAAGTTCTCAGCCAGACTTTTTATTCGCCGTCAGGATATTGGATGGAAGCTTAACTCAGTACAGAGAGCTTAATGCCGAAGCCTCAGGACCAAAGGCATTCCGAGAGTAGTTTACAAATTTGCTGTCTGGTGACTCTGCCAAAGTTAAAATTGGCGGCAGGAAGTCCATCGAAATTCACATGGGTCAAGTTGTTTTCCGACTCGATAGATGTACTATCTACAGATATGGAATAGTGTAATCTGCTCGCATTTACTGCGCGATCGATACCCATGAAAAGACTCAGTCAATATATGTCGCTTCATCTACGTAGTCTAATCTAATTTCCGCCTGAGATGAACCTTATCACGCCCCCTACCTCATACAAGCACTGACGGTCACGGCGTGCCTTACCGGTAATCAGCAAGCCGCTCCCTCGAAATCTAGATAATATCCCAGCGTCTAGTCAAATACGAATAATAATACGGAAATAAGGGCCTAGTGCCCCATTTATGTTTCAACTAATGCAGGGCGGCTTGTAAATTTTAACTCCGTGACCGAAACTCCGCTCCGCAAGCTCAGCTCCGCAACAGCCTTGCATATAAAGTTTATCTCCCATGCACGACATGCGTACTTGCTAATGAACCATATCACATCAATCGAAATAAGTTACTATGGGCAAAGTCGCTGTTGCTGGTGGTTCGTCCGGTTTGGGCCGTACAATGGTCGATGCCCTCGAGGCAGCCAAGACTCATGACTACATCGTCTTATCGCGAAAGGCTACTGGACCGCAAACACGAGCTGTCGACTACTCCAATATCGATGCTTTGACCTCGCTTCTTGAGTCTGAGCAGGTTGACACGGTTATATCGATGCTTCCGATCGATAGTGATGATAGCGGACAAGCTCAGCTGAATCTCATTGAAGCAGCGGACCGATCGAAATGCACTAAGCGATTCTTGCCGAGTGAATTTGGGATGGTCTACACCAAAGAGTACCAATCGTCTTTACTTTTGTGACATATATGGATTTGACTAACGGCTTGCTAGCAACATCGCCCACGTCCCTTCTTACCAATGGAAGCTCAAAGCAGTAGAAGTTCTTGAAAAGACCAACCTCGAGTTCTCCCTCGTCTCAATCGGCTTATTCCTAGACTACTGGGCCGCACCTCGCATACCCACCCATATCCGCGCAGCAAATATGATCATCGACCCCGAAAACAACGCAGCAATAATTCCCGGAGACGGAAATACCCCCGTCGTCTTCACCCACTCGACTGATGCAGCAAAGTATACCGTCGCTCTCCTCGACATCCCGAATTGGAAGCGCAGATACGCCATCGTCACAAATCGCATGACTCTCAATGAGGCGGTTAGGCTGGCTGAGGAAGTCAAAGGCGTCAAGTTTGACGTGAAGTATTTCTCTGTGGAGCAATTGAAGAGGGGTGAGAATGATTTGACCCCGAGTATGAAGAAGGCGTTGCCGGAGGAGATGCACAGTGTTATGAAGACCATGCTGGCCTTATCGGGGATCGGAATGGCTACAGGATCGAATGACATACAGGGAATCGATGATCTGGTGGTCAAGTTTCCAGATATGAAGCCTGTTACTGTGAAGGACGTCTGGGAAGCGTGGAAATAGAGCAAAGGAATAGCGGAATGTTTTGTCAAACGATGGCAACTAGCTTAGGAATATGCACAAAGATGTTATCTCCAACTAAAATCCCCATTGGCGACACCAGTTCTTCATCAGCTCCGGTGTAACCGGTCCAAGCTCTCTCATCGTTGGACTATGGCCCGTGGTCCTCTCCATACTGTACTTAACCGGCCGAGTCTCCTTGCCTACAGCGAATAATCCACGATAAGTATCCAGAAGCTTGACGCCAGGATTCTTATCAAAATCCACATTCTCCTCCTTGGCACTAGCCTCCAACCTCTCAATCCACTCTGTAACACTCACCAGCTTCATACTTTCACCGTAATAGTCTCTCACTGCCGGAGCGATGTCTGACCAACTAGTCGTGGCAGGATTGACGCCATGGAAGTATCCAGAGATCTCCGAAATAGACTTCTGAACCGTGATGCCCGCAACGTCAAGAATAAGGCCTGCAATGTCCTCAATGGGCGTCCAGGCAATCTCCTGTTGTCCGCCGAGATGATCAGGCAGGACTCCAAGATACACCGAGCTTGCGATCATGCTTGGAATCATCTCTTGACGGTTCCACAGACCCTTCTCTCCTCTTGAACCTGCAATCTGTCCTACTCTCACCGAAACAGTTGGGATACTGGACTTCTCCGCAGCTGCGTCGAGTATGAGACTAGCGGCGAGCTTTGATCGTCCATAGGCCATACTAGGCAAGGAGAGATCATGCAACGCCTCCTCAGGCACAGCGTCAGGTAAAGACCATCTATCAACAGTCCCGATGGACGAGATGAAGATAATAGGTACGTTCTTGGAAGCTGCGGAAGAAAAGTCGACGAGATGTCGCACGCCTCGGACATGGCTCTCAAACGAAGACATGGTGAACTTGAAGTTCACAGGCCAGGCGTTGTGAATAACACGATCGACGTCAGCAAGAAGAGAATCGTACTTGGACTGGCCCAAACCAAGGTCGGGAAGCGATAGATCCGCGCGGAGGAACTCGACTTTGGAAAGGTCTGTTGTCAAGCCACGGAACTCGTTGATCGAAGGTTGTCGCGATACGCCGCCATCGTCACTCCTGTTGAGAGCGATGATCTTCTTGACAGACTCTAAACGACAGAGTTGGTCAAGCATGTAAGCTCCCAAAGAGCCTGTTGTACCAGTGACGATGACTGTTTGGCCATCGTCTAGAGGTGCTTGCTTTCCAGTCCTAGGCGCTGGGAGGTTCCTGGTGTACTTTGCGACTTGTGCC
The DNA here is from genome assembly GCA_013363135.1 of Fusarium brevicatenulatum. NCBI lineage: Eukaryota > Fungi > Ascomycota > Sordariomycetes > Hypocreales > Nectriaceae > Fusarium > Fusarium brevicatenulatum. The sequence continues at coordinate 16,636 of JABEEJ010000370.1, read as the reverse complement.
TTGATCTGGTTGATCTCCTGCGTCTCTTCGTCGTCGTTGCTGGCTCCACTTCGCAAGGACTGGATGTACTCAGCCAGCGCCTTCGCCGTAGGGTTGCGATAGATGACTCGAGGTGTGATTGTCGACGTCTCAACGCCAGCTCTGTGCAAAGCGCCCCGCAGCAAATTGGCTGCAGTCATGACTTGCAAAGAGTCAACACCGACGGAGAAGAAGTCTGTATCCGGTTCCAGCTTCTCAGCTCCAATCTTAGTAACGAAGAGGCTGATGATAGATTCCGTCAAAGCGTCGTCGTTACTGAAGTCAAGGGCGATAGACGGACCATCTCCAAACATCTCGGCCTTTTCGTACAAAGCCGAAATGAAGTCGGTGTACAGGTTGACAGCCTTACTACGCTGCACAGTCCCCTTGTCAGCGCGAGGGAAGGGCAAAGCAGGGTCGGCAAAAGCAACAAAGTTCGCGGCAATTCGCCCGTGAGCAACGGTTTCAGCATTGGCTTTCTCGATAGTCGGCCAAATCTTATCGAGAAGAGCCTTCGTCTCAGTGTCGTCTTTCGGTTGGGCCTCCGCGATGGGCTCAATGATAAGAGCTGCCTGGAACATTTTCTGGCCGACGACAAGTGCTGACTTGACGAGAGGATGGTCCGAGACGATGCTCTCGATGGTCACTGGATTCAGCTTCTCACCATTGGAGAAAACAATGATATCGTCGGCCCGACCTTTGTATAGCCAGTGATCTTTGAGTGTTGGGTGAGGTTCAAAGATGTCGTTGGTACGCCATTCGGATAATTCGGGGAAGTTGTAGAAACAGCCTTGACTGCCGGGATCCGATGCTTTGCGACGGACTACAAGCTCATACTCGTTCGAGTCATGGCGTTGCCATTCAATGCCCATGACTTCAGAGTTAAAGATGAAGTATCGCCACAACTTGGGGTCTTGGGGACTATAAGGTGCCAAAGGAAACAGCCTTGGTACAGTCAGTTTACACGCATATTCGTGCTGGGGAGAGAATACCTACTCAGTTGATGAAATCACGTTCCTCAAGATGACACCCCTATCTGCCAAAATATTCCCGGCTTCGGTTGACAGGCTCCCTATACAGAGTTAGACACTATCAGCTGGTAGTTGAGGCTGTGTTGACTTACCTCCGCCAGTGATAAGGAGTTTGAGCTTGGCCAAAGCCTCCTTGCCTTCCTCAGAAGCTGCCAGTTCATCTATCACAGAAGGGGGTAGCATTGCACCATCAGCATCAGCGTGTACCAAGTATTTGAGGGCGGTATCAACGTTCAAAGGCTGGTTGGGAAACGGCATAACTGCAGAGATACCAGTGTATATGAAAACCAGAGGGAGATACGTTCCTCCAGCATGATACATGGGCATCCCCATGAAGATCTTGCTCGCCCGTTCGGCCCATTCATTGAAGGGATAGGGAGAACCATGGAACTTGGGTAGGGCGAGATAATCTTCCAAGGCGCACAGAATACCTTGTTTCAGGAAGACGGGCTTGGGGACTCCAGTTGAACCGCTTGTGTGAAGAACAACAAGGGGGTCCCATCAGGCCTGTTCGACAGTTCGACTATAGGGAAAAGGCTTGGGAGCCACTGACAGGAGATGATCGATGTTCTCTACCATGAAGACCTCCATTGCTCGTTGATCGAAGCAGGGCTGCAAAGCCAACTTGAAAGACTCGGTTGTATAGAGGTATCGACAATCCGTAGCTTCGAAAAGGGAGAGCTGAACGGCGGGGGTATTTCGTGGAGAGATGAAGAGGGCTTTGCAACCGGCTTTAACACAAGCCAGAAGAATGGCTGTGTATCGAAAGTCATTGGGGCCAATGTATGCCACGGTTGGAACCTCGTCGTCTGAGGATTTGGTAACGGTCTTGGAGATGTCGTGGGCGAGGTAGTCGACGGCGTTTGCGAGGTGAAGGTGAGACACTGGCTTCCAGCCATCTTTAGGATCAGAAGATGATGGAGTGTAGGTGAAGACTCTATCAGGATCGTTTCTGGCAATCTCGTGGACGAAGTCGATCAAGACATGGTGTTTGACATTCGAGTTGCTGTTGACATGACCTTTCTCGATGGCATTATTGGCTTGATTCGATGCACCACCTGAAACGGGGGCATCGTAGTGTTCGATATCAGCTCGCATAGCCATTTTCAATGATATTAATGATAAAAGAGAAGAGTTGATAGTAATTATGTCAGAGTGTGCTTCAGTTGCTTGATATTCTTTGAGTAGACTAATTCTCCAACCACTTGACGGCACAATGTCTGGATATAAATATCGGAGGAATATTTCTCGTACGGATATACCTCTTCAATAGCCTCCATTCCGCTCCTTAGCGTATCGGGCCGTGGATGGTGGCTAAAATAGCGGCATCCAACTCGCGCGGATTTTCCACGGACAGCTTTTACTGCCACACGGAGATTGGGGATCTGCATTTAGCCCACTGAGTGCCGATTCAGCCGTACAAGGGTGACTATTTAGGCCATCTTCTCCGAGAATTGTACGAGAAAGGCTGCATACCGATAGATATCAGTTTCGTATATCCCTCAACGAGAGAACGAGACTCTTTAACCGTGTTACTCCCGCTGCGTTTCGTAACTAAATACGTACTTTTGATAGATATTAGTCCGTCAAAGGGATGAAAGCTCCATAATTCCCACTTATTGTGTCAGTCTCGATGTGTTCTTAGTCTGGTCAGTTTCCTTGGATTTCATCTCGCTCGGACCCTTCTCCGTGTAGATCTTCAGCACCAAATCGGGGCATCGGTGCTATACAACAGCCGAGATAGAGACAGACCGTCGCGTCGGTATTCGCAGAAGCCGACTCAAAAGGGAGAATGCAGATCATTACGTCGTGGCCGTGTTTTGAAGGCATCCAAAGACAAGTGGGTGTCGTGGCCCACTTCATCATATCGGCATCGAAATGACGAGTCACCGGCATTTGCTTTTAGTTGAATTGTAAGTCGCATGTATAGTACTGTCTATGGAGTGCATTCTGCATTTTAAATTGTAGTATTGATAGATTCGGAGGGTAGTATTCGTTGTGGGAATTTATGTTGCATCGAACTGTATCTGGAGTTTAACTCTATTCTTTGAACTTTAATATATTGAAACTTTCTCAAAGGGAGAGCCGCCTTAATCAGGACACAGAAGCTGCTTAATATTCATTCTCAATATCTGTTTAGCGCCGTACTTCGCACTTTTGTCAGCTTTTCAACCCTCAAGTCCAATCAGTGATCATTGATTCTTGGTGTAACCCGACGTGAGGCTTGCGGCTGAAAAATGGCCATTGGAAGGCCCAATCACTTGAAGCATTTATTTATTTATAGAATCATGGATTGAAGCTGAGAAGTTCCTATTGAACTATTTCTATTGTCGTCTGGCCTTATTTCTCTCTCTTCAAACTTGTCTCTGCTTAATTTCTTCTGTACGTATACTGCTCAAGCACCAAATATTGGCCTAGGCATATTCAAGCGCGATCCTCTGAGAATGGACTGTTCTGAATCAACGCTTAAAGAACTTGTTTCTCTCGAAGAGGTCAAGTTTGATGCTGATATCGCGGGGCCAGGAGTAAGTCGACCGCCAATTATCCATCACATGCGCCAACTAACGAGGATCAGGTACTGGCTGCTTTCCTCATCACGTCTTTGATAGCATTGGCTACTCTAATTCTCGCTTTTCTTACACTTTCAGTACCTAAGCGTCTTCTCAACTCTGGAGACGCCGTGCTCGCTGCTGGGGCCCGTCGGAGTTATCACCGACTAAGGGCTAAGGTCCCCAAGACCAAGCGCACAAAGGTTGTCGAGAGCAGGACCGAGCGAACTCATGCCTTCATGGCCTTTATGATTGCTATAAGTGATCAGATACTTATCTCCCAGGCATCTATCCTCATCGGAGCCCTCATTCTCATTATTCATGGCGACATCACCATTTATTCTACCAACATTGTAATCGCCCTAGGTTGTCTCGCGTCTACGGTTCACTTGGGCAGTTTCCCGTTCTATGTCGAACGCATCAAAGACCATGGCCCCGCCAAGCTTATTCGTGTCCTCGCCATGGTTGCCGGCTCAGGAATGCTCGTCTTCCTGCTCGTTGTGCAACTATCGTACACATGGGATATGGAGACCCACGTCTATTTCATTTGTACACTTTATGACTATCGGATGAGCGATGAGGAGGGAGGGACAAACTACATCGGTTTCTTCATGGGAATTTTTGTTCCAGTAACAGTGCTTTATGGAACGTATGAGGTTTTTCAGCTTCTGTATCGCGAACAGCCAGTCGATGACAAGTCTAATGGAGCTGGTTCCAAAGGCGGAACCCCTGTTGCACGACGAAATCGACCAGACCTCGATGGTCAGCAGACCACAGATCATGAGGGTATCGAACTTCAAACGCTTGCTAGGCTAGAAGATCAAACCATTCCAGAGAGTCATCAGGAGCTTAGCGATATAGAAGTCGAAAGTCAGACGATCGTTACCATGTTGCAGCTGATCTCGGATAGCAACATAGAGATGACGACCGAAAACGAGACTGAATATCAACGCCAAAGATCCGCGCTATTGAAGCCGAAGGTCGCAAAGATCAAACTTAAAGAGCTACTGAAAGAAATTAGAGAGTCCAAACGGGAGCAACTCCTGAACAGATGGCTGAAGCTCAAAGCTCTTACGATCTTGACCTCGAATGCAGGATCACCTAGCAGGATTAGACACCTTGTCATGTTGACAGCAGAAACATGGGCATTCCACCAATGTCGCGGGTCCTTCGCCTGGAGATTGTTCTGGCTCTGGTCAGGCAATGTCTACGGGATGGTAACCATTTTAACTTCTCGATCTGTAACTACCGGCATGTCAGGCAGTCCTAACGAGATGGGCTTCGGCCAAATTGTGCCACTAGCTCTACTCGCTCTCCCGATATTAGCAGCTATGGAAGGCCGCGCCGGTAAAGTCTACTTATATATTTACTTATGGGTACTCTCTGACAGCAGGACTAGATTACAAGCAGAAGCTCAAGTCTATTGAGAAAACTAATGTTGATCGAGCGAATACGGAAATACCAGTTTCTAGGAGCACACAGTCACAGTCGAGAGGTCAATCCCTTGCGCAGAGCCAAAGCTTGCCCGCAGACATAGACATTGCAAGTATAAAGATCCTACAAAATATCCTCAAAAAGCGCGCCAAGGATATCGGATACCCAGAGCTTTACGATTGGGTCATAGGAGACAATTTGACCAGCGCACCAAGTCTCCAGATGTTTGTTGCAGTTCATGCAGCAGTCATGTTTACCATCTCAACTCTCCTCGGCTTTTCGATGGCTTATGACATAGCCAACATCAATGTTACATTGATCGTACTTCTAGTTCTTCTTGCCGCTCGCAGGCTGATAGGCCTCTTGTTAATTCCACGGGAGATGAGATCATGCCCCACGATCCTCGATCATCTTGGTTGCACATCTCACTTATCTGACCAACGATTGGGAAGCCACGCTGAGAGGATGGCAATAGGGCAGGCGGCCGGAGATGCTGGAGAGAGTTTAGAGGAGGAAGGTGGGCAAGAAGCGTGAACAGGGGTGCTCTTCAACCATGAGTGGATTCAAGTATCATACCAAGACATAGCTATGCTTCTAGAAACAGGTACCATATTCTTACATCTCAAGGCGCTCCATCAACTTCCTATCTAATTCCCTATGGGTTACATAATTTGTGAGTAGCTAGGACCACTATAACCGGATCGTCTCCCCATAAGCCATACTGAGCCTCACTTGCTGTTCACAACCAAGGCAACTTGAACTCTCTCTTATGTGTTGTTTTGCATCCACATAACTCAATATCTCATTAACGACACATCTACCAGCTTTCATCGTGGGTATCCGCTCATGCATGGTGAAGTACTTGTAAACCTCTCCGAACCTTTACCAGTTTCCATTGTCGCCCATGCCAGCCATCCCCCAATTCATCGAACTCCAGTTAAGCTGATTCATATTCACCGTCATCGGCGCTCCCCCCGCCAGATACGGTGCCGAACTGACAGGTTCAAAGCCAGGCTGTGCACCCATGTTGAAGAAGAGACCGGGGTCACCGAAACCAAACGGCATCTGAAGCTGAACACCATCCATTTCCATTCCAGTATTACCTTGAGTTTGCGAACCAGTTGGCTCGCTCCCATCCAAAGACATATTCGCTGTCTTTTTGTTGATGAAGTCCACCAGCTCTGGTGTTTCAATCTCCCTTTCAGCTTGATCATAAGCTTTTTTGACTGTATCCCAGGCATACAGAACAATATTCGCAAACGGTTTGAAGATGGGATGCCATCTGTCGCCATCGGCTCCCTCATACCGAGCTTGGTAATTATCCTTCATTACTTTCCATCCCCTTTCTGCAATGCTGCTAAATGGCTGGGTCTTCAAGTGCTGGATAATTCGTATATAGGCTGGAAAAGGGAAGTAAAGCTGCAGAAACCAACGGAAGCCTTTCGTTAGAGGTGAGCTTGAGAGCTTTGCATCGCATTCTAGCCAATCAATGGCGTATGAGACTGCCGCTTCGTGATTCGCCTGATTGTATGTAGCTGAAGTTTCGAGATAGACGAGAAAGTCGTTCATGAGGCGGCATGTTGCGATACTACTCCTTGCCGTCCAAATGGCCATATAGTGTAGACGGTTATCAGCATCACAGAACTTGAGATACTTTTCTTCTATCATTCTCTCCAAAGCAACATCTCCACCTTCAGGCAGCTTCTTGGCCAGAGGCTTCATAAGCGGGTTCGTAAACGCGATATAAAACGGACTATTCCGTATATACTCCCCAATATCACTTCTCACAACAGCGAAAATAGCCTCGGTAGCTTGCTCTTGGACCCTGGGCGGATTTTTCGTTTCCTCCCGAAGTTCAGAATCGCTGACGTTCATGGGCAAAGCGCAATCCCACCCCGGGGCTAGACTCGTAGGTTTATGATCTCCCAGGGCGCTAACTCGGGAATCAAAGAGTACAAGGGACCACCAGAGTCTGCGGCGCATTTCTGCTTCGAGAACGCTGCTTCTGGCGTTGGCGTTTTCGCTCTGGAGACCCATTCGTTCAGCGATGCGCATTGCGACGGCGAGCATGGCTGAGATGGATTTTGGGTGGCTGGCTGAGCGGACAGACACCTAGAATAGTTAGTTAGCGATGTGTTGAGAGGTGGTTCGAGCGGGTTGATTACGAGATAGAGGAATAATGCAGTCAAGCACTCTCGGCTACCAGTACGGAGGAAATTGCTGTTCAACAACGCCTGCTGACATCCAAACTGAAACCTCGTCGAGAGTTCCTCCTTAGTCTGCTTAAACATAGTCTCGCACTCCTCAGCAGTAAGACTCAGTATAGCCATACAATAAATCCCAAACATTAGAGCTTCAAGAGTCGAAGGAATTTCTTTGAGATTTGACGCAGCTTCGACAATTCGACTCTGCAGAGTCGGTGTGTGCGTGACTTTTAGGAGAGGGTTGACGTTGTCGAGGTATACCTGCCAAAGCCTAAAGAGTTGAGCGGGTTCTGGATGAAGAGTATAGAGCTCGACGGCTGTTTGGCGGGAGCCGAAAAGCATGTGTTCATCGTTGTTGAAGGATTGATCTTGGGCGTGGCTGAATGCTGTTTCGAAGAACCTATCGTTAGGATCTTGATACTATGTCATGTCAGCCTCATCTCCAATTGCAGGTAGGGATAGTTACCCCTTGGCGCATTGCGTGCCAAATGTTTCTGTACTCGTTAGCTCAACCTCGCCGGGTAAATGATAACTTTGACTCACTTGACCTCAGCAACACCCTCAGATCTAACCTGGGAATCATCCTCATCACCCTGATCCCTGTCAGAGTTATAGTCATTCGGCGAACTCTTCTCAGTCCCATTATCTTCATGAAGCGGATCAAACTTGACGTTATTCTGCTTCATCAACGCCTCATACCTCCTCAACCTATCCAACAACTCACGCTCCGGAAATCGTCGTCTTCGTTGTCGAGGCTGCGTAGCTGGAACGCACTGGACGTCATGTTTGACACAGTTTGAGCAGGGAAACGTGCGGTCGCATTTCACTTTGCGCTGTTGGCAGAGGACGCAAGCAAGGACTCGATGGGGTTTGGGCTTGGATGAGTCTGGGGTGGACATGGCGACTTCGGGACTTTGGAAGCCCGAGGAATACTGTTTTCGTATAAAATTCGGATTCCCTTTGGGAGAGGGAGGTGGATTTAATATGCAGGTGTTGAGTTGGGCGTCGAGACTTTTCGTATCAGAGGAATGTGTCGGGCTTTTCTAAGTCCCGAGATGTCCCCACTTTTGTGCTTACTTGCTGACCCGTGAGGTTATCTCGGTCTTTACTATTGTCCGACTACCAATTTTTATATCATGCTTCCTCATTACGACAGTCAATTGGGCAGTTCAAGGAACTATAACAGTTGCTAAGGGCATAATGTTGAGCCGTATTACTTCTCATGATACTCAGTCGTGGTGGTGTTGGCTCCAAGACAAAATGCCTACCCGGTACTCATTCTTATTGATATGAGCGTAGAGTCTTCAACATGGAATCAATAGGATATTTCTGTGATATAGACGAGCATAGGGTCACTCTGGGAGGGGTTTGGTGGATTCAAATGGGTTGGATGTCTGATCAACGTAAGACATACGTCTATCAGCGTCATACCAACTCTGACGTCAAGACTACGATGCAGGCTGGGTTACCCAACGAAGGCAAGAATATTTCTATACCAGCCTCATCTCAGACGACACCTTGATAGTTAAAATCCTCACTATTCTCAGTAGTTCCTTCGATCAAGCTTTATCTCTGATTCGTCAATCAATTGGACCTATTTATATCAGCCACCATGCCCAGCTATACCGGAAAATGCGTTTGTGGCGACGTCAAGTACAGCGTCTCACTAGACTCGCCCGATGACGCACGAACCTCACTGTGCCACTGTGGAAGCTGCAAAAGGGCTTTTGGAACCAACTTCGGACTTACCACCAAGGTATATCAACTTCTCTTGAGTCAAGAAACCTATGACTGATAGTATCTAGGTCGCACTTGACGGCTTCAGCTACGACCAGGGCAAACCCAAGACTTTCAAGCAGGAGAACGGTGTAGTTCGAGAGTTTTGTGACAATTGCGGTGCTTTCATCTGTGAATATGGTGAACAAGCTGCGGACAAGTTTCGATACATTATGTGGGGAACTTTCGACGAGCCTGACAAGTTTCCTCCTAAGGGGGAGTTCTTCTGCAAGTATAGAGAGAGCTGGATGCCAGAAGTACCAGGTAAGTCGATGATTTCTGTGTGGAACGGGGATACTGACAGTTGCATAGATATCTTTCACAAGAATGAGATCAAGGAGTAAACTAGGTCGCTAAAATCATCTATGGGAAAGAAATGGGAGGGGATTTTCCAGAACGAGCTAGAATTGTGATTTAGCTCTCTACGTTCCTGTGATGCCTCAGACTATCTTAATCTTCTCCCAAGTGACTTCATCAGTGACAGCCTCCCCCTGCATAGCGCCGTGCACGTATGATTCCCCAATGAGACAATACTCATTTCCCTCCCCTGATTTTCTCATAATTAGTGGAGCAGGAGACCCAGAGATGATCCAAACCTCATCCCCGGCTTGAGTCGATTCGTGTCCCATGCCCAAATACCCTGTATCAGTCAGGAAGGCCCTGCGATAAATCCACGTCGACGCCATGATATTACCAGGAGGCATGGCATTCTTTGACAGTGGTTCCATAAGCTTCTGTAACTCTTCCGTATCACAGCCATCAGTGTCTTGAGGTATAGTGTCTAAGCTAGCACAAAGGGATCTGACGAGCTTTGTGCTTGGAAATATACTGTTAGGGAACTTGGCTGCAATTTCATCCAGGTAAGACATGTCGCTGATTGCTTGGAGGACCAGAGCATGGCCGGCAGAGGCTGAATTTGCTTCCTTGAAAACATACTGTAGCGCACGTACGTAATTATGCGCGACGGCCCTCTGAAAATCCTCTAGTCGAATGAGCTTGGAGGGCCTGTTTGTGAAATCAGTATCCCAGATCAGAGTTCTCCAAAGAACTTCATCTGCTTGTTGGTTCGTATATGTGTAGGTCTTATCCATAGTAAGAAGAATGTCGCCAAGCATCCAAAGACGGCCTTGAAGGCATTCAAGAAAACCTTCACCAATCTTCTGCACTGTGCCGAGACGAAAGCCGAAGACGTTAAGAACTTTTCCAGTGATGGTAAATGGATATTGATTGGGGGAGTGGGGAACGTGTTTTGAAGAGTTAACAGTTCCAATAGATCTAAAGTTTGGCCCATGGACACTATTGTATAGAACCGGTGGATAGTCAGGAACCCAAGATGGAAGGCCTGGTGTTCCTCGCATGCTGGGGTCCTTAACAAGGCTCAGGTAGACAAGAGAATCAGTCGTCTCGATGATGTTGCAGGCGACGTTTCGCAGCAAGTCTTTAATATCCGAATCGTAATCTGGCTCAAACACCGACGGCAGAGACACCCCTTCTTGAGCTGCCATGTGCTTCAAGATACCATTCCACCCGTAGATAGAATCCCGAGGATCTGTCGCCTTCATTCCAAAAGTTGAGAATAGCACGCGCAGGGGAACCATTGCTGCGGGCTTATGATGCTTTGACAGGCCAGCCTCCAGATCGATCATAGCAAGGACACCGGTCCACGCACTTTGCTTGCCTTTGCACCACTCACGAAGTAGTTGGATTCTCTCTGCATGAAAGATGTTGATACCGCCACGGATGTGAATACCAGGCCTGTCCTTAGGAACAAGGTCCACTACAGATTGGAAGAACCCGCTGTAGTGCAGAAACGCCGCTGTGTAGCCCACGTAGTCAAATACTGTGAATCTACCGTTACACAGAATGACCACGTCGCTGGTGAGGGAAACTTCCTGTATGATCCAGATCCGAGTAAACCAATTACTCATGTAGAGTGCGACCAAGCCAATCGCTTCTTCCTCAGTCACAGGATCTATGCCATAGCGCTCCGGCATAGTTGACAAATCAGAGCTGAAATCCCAGGTCTGCGTTCGAATCATCCGAAGCGTCTCAGGAACCGACGCAGCACCGAGTCTCTCAACTGCTCTGAGGCCGGTCTCTAGTTCGGGAAAGGTCTTTCCAAGCCAGACAATAACGCGGTTTGCTTTTCCGTAGATTTGGTTCATGACAGAGACCTGCGGAGATCTCTCGTTGGAGTTGGACTGGTTGATACAGAGGGCGTCTATCCAGATGGGGGTCTCTGAGCACGAGGCCTGCAATTCAACAAGAGCATCATAAAGATTCGCCTGGACCTCGAATGGTATTCCATTCAGAAGTATCGTTGTGTTGCTGACCTTATCGGTAAGTGGGGGGCTGTCTCGCGGTGAGCCCCAGGTGTAAGACAGCGCATTGTAAGCCAGGTCAGCAGCACCGTAGAGGTCGTGTTTCGTGAGAGTGACACTGGGGACTTGAGATTCTGTATCTGGGTGAATGCCCGATGAGATGATCGCCAGGCGAAAGGACTCAGTGTCAAGCTCATCCGAATAATATTGCGCCATAATTATGAGTCTTGTGTAGAACGCAGATCAGAGGGGCGCAGAAGAGGGGTTAAAAGACTCTCGATCTCGAGGATAAGAGAAAGAGGCGCTAGCAGCCTTATAAGGCGACTAGGGGCCTTTTTGACATACCATGCATGCTAACGCCCTGCTAACTATAATTGGATTGGGGAATAGTCGGTCAACTGCAGAGCACTTCAAGTCAATCGCTCCCGTCGTATTTCCTTCAGGGAAAAGACCATGGGCTGACTTACGATAAGGTAGCCTACTATAGCAGCTTAGCAGGGCTTAGTGGTAGGTAAGCGGCCCAATCACAGTACGCAATACCCTAGACACCTGGGGGGAGATAGTGGGCTACGGTTCAAGACACGGGGTAATTTCTTCATGCCACGGGGCAAAAAGCCCGACTTTTGACCAAGAAAAATAGCACCTATATAAGCCCTTTTAAATAGATAAAAAACACTTCTATTTATTCAGTTAAAGTTGATTTTAAAGATACCTCTCTTACCTTTATTTTCCTACGTTAAGTGATGTATCTTTGAGGTTAAAAAGGATGCCTTTGATCGCTGAATTTTTGCCAAGATTTCGACTATTATGTGATTGGTTAGAATGCCTTGGTTATTAGAGCCCCCTGTAGGCAAAGGTACTTAGCAATAAGGTGGCGCGCCACTGTAGTTTATGTACCTCAGCAACTGTGGAGCCAAATCTGACCTTCTGATTGGTTGACCTACCCAGTGATATGAAGAAATTACCCCGTGGCGTGAGAAGTGGATGGACAGATTGACTATGTGACATTGAGAGGTTTCGCTATTCTTTTCTTAGCTTATTCAGGCTTACGAGAGTAACATTCAGTTTTCTAAGGTTACAGCGCCAACTGGGCTGTCAAAATTCATTGATATGTGTATAATTATTTGTGGGCTTATCGAAAGGGAGAAACATAACAATATTGCATGAACTATAGACGGGATAATAAGAAATTAGCTATGTGATATGGTAGAAGTTTAGTAAAGTTGTGAAAACAAAACTGGCGATAATTGCGAATAGACATAGAGAGAGCCCTTGAGTCGCTAAACATCCTGCATGATAAATCTCTTATAACAATTCTGCATTCGACTGAGGTTAGCATAATCCCCAGGACCACAACAGCAGAACAGACAATGTGTCAACTTACCTGGAACTTTGCATCTCCTTTGTCTTGATACGCAATACCGTTGTACTCAGTATCAGGAAGACTAAGCTCCCACTGCTTGACAACGTCATCATCAACCCGAAACACAACCTCTCGAATCCCATCACCCCAACTAAACGTCATCCCCGCCATCTTCCCCTCCCACGGCCCCCTCACATCCCACTTGACCAGCCGCGCTCTACTCAGAGCACTAGCAAAACTAACGCTATTCCAGTCAAAGTTCCACGACACCCAGCGCATCGCGTCAGTTGCAGCGTTGGGTCTCTTGTCAATCTGTGCGAAGCCGATTTCCTCTTTTGGTTCTTTTCCGAGGAGCATTGCAGCGGAAAAGACTGGGAGGGCTTGGAATGTTGCTTCTTCTACGGTTGGCTCGGTGTCGTCTTGGACGTGAACGCGGAGAACTTTGTCCTGTTCGGACCAGGCCATGCAGAGGGGTAATGGTAATGGGGAAGTTTGCTGTTTCTTGCCGAGGGGCTGGGCTACGATGGCAACGGCCCTTTTGTAAACGCCAGTCCACTCCATGATTTCTCGCATCATTTTCATGTCTATACGAGATCCGCGACTGCCGTACTTGGGACTCTTTCGTTTCGGGCCGTAATTACTAGATGCTTCGTTAGTAGTAGAATCGAGTGTGATGATGAACTCTCTTACTGAATTGCCACTGCTACAGGAACTCCGTTGTATCCAGTCCAGACCACGGAACCACTCACACCAGCCTCGGTATACGTCAGATACTCAAGCTGATGCTGTTTCAGTATAGGATTGACGAAGCGTCCTGTACTGCGTGTAGGCGGCTCGCCAGACTTGGCCGTGGTCAAATAGCTGGAGATGTTGCATATACCTTCCAGTCTCTCCTCCTCAGCAAGTCTCAAAGCAAATCCAAATGCTGTCCTCGGAGGTGGAGGGTTGTTGTTCTTGGGGATCATAATGATACCAAAGTCATCAATGGCAGACTCTTCGTTAGGCTTGGTCGAAAAGACCTTGCTAACTCGAGTATCTTTCTCCTGGATCTCGATCCCTTTGTGCTGCTCTCCGAGGTCAGACCACCAGGCTCGAAGGTTTTGGGTTCTGTTGCCGTTCTCATCCATAAGATTATGGCCTGCTGTGAAGATGATGGCTTTGTCCTGGCCAGGGATATTGACAAAGAAACCATTGCCACCTTTCTCTGCAAGAATTACTATGTTAGATATTGAACAAGGATTGGTATTCTAGGATACTTGCCGGCTCCATCTTTGGTAAATCTTAGCTTCGCGACTGCTTGGCCGATAACTGCGTCGCTGATAGAATTGAGGCCATAACGAACTGGGTCTTTCTCTCGCTCTCTGCCAGCATCTCCACCTCGACGGTCTCGGTGCCAGAGGTTCTGAGGAACCAGCGATGATACCATCTTTTCTTGGTTTGACTGAAGAGAAGCAGCAGGTAAATCGAGGATCTATTAGTCCGAGTGCTCTAATGTCCGGCAAGATCAACAATTTGATCGTGGAGTTAGAGTCCGAGTCTCGTCACTCTCGTGCCAGGTAGATCATTCTTGACCTGTGACCAATGGCTACTTCTTGAGCACCAAGCACCTCTACAAGTCTGTCATTAACAAAGCCCCGCTCGAGGTTTGTTTTGATCACAAGTGAGCTCAGCTCACCGGATTGCTGATCTTCTACCGGATCCAGCATTTTATTGGACGCAATGCGACCTCTCCTGTCAGATCAGCAATCTCCTCAATTGGGCATACACCTAGTGAGCTCAGCTCTGACAAGTTGCTGATCACTTCCCTCATTCAGTTCCTCACAGAAGCACTACAACCTCTCAGGCGAGGGCCGTACCGTGCCGGCTATAACCCGACAAATAAGCCGAAATGGAGGCCACCCATTCACCAAGTATTTGGGACTTTGGTTTGCTCAGCCAGCCTTTTGCATACCATTTTTTCTCTTCAGGATAGCTGCATGGCATCAGCCGACAGAATCAGACTTTGTGCAACGTCGAAAAAAACACGCAACACCACCGTTATCAACATGGGATTCCAAGAGAAGACGCGTACTGTATGTTCCAAGGTCATGATATGCAGGGAGTAAACGAATGCGGAGAGCTGAAAGGCAGGGTGATGTAATCTCGCAGCAACAAAGTCAAAGCTCACGTTAGATCTGAGAGGGGACGCCGTCCTCGCTATGTAATTGGATGACCGCTTTGATAGTCGAGATATCTACAGCAGCTTGCAATTAAAGCGGCGTGGTTCTGAGACAACCAGGCATGACGACACTCTGTTTCAGCGCCATAAATTAGGAGGCAATGCCATTGTTTGAAACTGCTGTGTAGCAATTGAGTTCTCCATTTCCCTCCATCACATCATTCATATCACTAAACCTCTTGAGCCTTGAGAATCCATCATGAGCGGCGAGATCAAAACCATCGCCCGTGCCCTTCGCTCTGCGAGCCACAACACTCTTCCCAACGGCGATCTTACCTTCCTCGAGATCCAAGGCCGCCGCTTGATCGAAAAGGTCTATGATGGCGAAGAGCTCAAGGACCAGCGGATGGTTGCCGCTGGACTGAGAGAAGGCTCAACTGCGGGTTATGCCGTGGCCAAAGACAGAGTGAGTACATCAAATTGCAAAAAGTAAATACTCTAATATGTGACAAACAGACTTTCGCTGTATATATAGGTGACGACGACATTATCAAGGCCAGTGAGTATGATGAGGATTCTGAGGAGTGGGATGAGGCGGACCTCGAAGGCCTCGGCGATGTCCCCGTCCATGGTGAGGGCCACGTCACTGTCGCAGGACTTCCTAGCATGAACTTGGTGGTGTACCAGGCGCCTGATGGTACTATCAAGACTGTCAAGCACGATAAGGACTCCGATAGGTGGACTGAAGAGTTTGACATCCCTGGATCCGCAGCAATTGGGACTCCGATTGCCGGGTTTTCGACCGACGAGGCTCTCATTGTGAGCTTCTTCGGAGAAGACAACGAGATCCACGTTCACAGTCGAGACTTTGAGAACGGTGACTGGACTGGTAAGCATAACTCAGACTCCTTTTCATCGGCAGTCAATCTAACATCAAGCAGAGGAAACCATCAATGATTCCTCCTTCGACGACACTGTCGATAGCATCATCGTCGCCAAAGACAAAGACAGCGGCCACTTTGAAGCCTACGTCTTGGCGGCCAACACGGTCTACAACATCACCAAGACCGGGTCTCGCGACACCGTCGGTTCTTTCAGCGGTGATGGCGACTTTGTGCCCTCCACTAAAGCTGAGTCTGGTGGCTGCTACGGCAACAACTGGGGCAACTACTGCGGCGGTGGCTACAGATGCTACAGGGGGTGTAGCTGCGGCTGCGGTCGGGGCTACTTGTGCGGTTGCTACAGTTGTGGCTGCGGATGTCCTCGTCCCGGCCGTTGCCCACCTTGTTGGTAATGTTAGTTGGACAGACTGACATGGATTCTTGGTGTCGAGATGCGCCGTTCCTTCTTAGTAGTTTGGCATTTGAACTTACATTCACTCATAGATCCTATGGATCAATTAGTTAGTCAGACCCCCTAGTGGGTGCTCAGATAACAATTTACTCTATTTAACTCGAAGCCAAGTTCCCTGACTTCCATGTCTCATGGGCCTCCAAGAGCATATGCCTTTTAAATCCGGAACTTGTTTCGCACTTCTGACATTGATGTCCAAGAACTTCCGCATATTTCTAGGTTCTCTCTGCTGGAATAAGCTCACAGCCACAAATCTCAACGGCAAATAACACTTCTAGCCCACAACTTAGACATCGATATTCCTCATATTTCAATATCAGAGATACATATCAAACTGCAGAATTCTTGCGGAATCTTTTGGGTAGGTAGTTAGTGTGCTGCCGTAGGTGTGTTCATGAGAATGTTGTTTTGGTTGTTAGACCTAAAAGT